>PVIR01006604.1:0-65114 GCA_004026965.1 Petromus typicus
GCATCATTAAGAAGGAATCCAAGCCAGAGGTGAAGGAAGAAAGAAGCACCATGAGCCTAACCTTTAACTGTCAGGGCTGTGCTGCAGCTGGTGTTTCCGACACCATTGTGAGCTTCGCAGATATAGTCCCCGCTGTCCTCAGTACCGGCTTCATTGATGGTAAGCAATGCCACGGAGTCCGTAAATGACATGTTGTATTTCCAACTTTCATGAAGTTCGCTGTCATTTCGGAACCATGAGACTTTGATTTCTGGGGAACCACTTATTTTACATTCCAATTGGATGGATTCTCCCTGCTTGGCAACTTTGGAAGCTTCTAATTTCTTAACAAACTTTGGAGGTTCTAGGAAACCGAGGAGAAAGTCAGTGAGGGACAGTCACATGTTTAAATCACTTAACTTTGTAGATGAAGATCTTGTTAGTTCATATTTAAACTGATTTATCATTAAGAATATACTTTCTAATAATTTTGTGGTAAAAGAAATTCTCTTTTCTAATAAATAATCTTTGATTATTTTAATAGTGAATTTAGTTGACTCATTGTAGGCAGGATAATATGAGCTAAAGCATGTTTGTCAATACACTAAAGGCATATTTGATCAACATTTAGTAATGATAAATCAGAGTATTATGTAAAAAGACAAAGAGTGAAAAGGTGGAGTGGTTAGAGGAAACAAAATTTAACCAAATATAATGAAACTATATAGTAAGATTACATATAGAAATACAGGAAAAGAATAATATAAACAGAAAATACAACCCTGGCTAATGTCTCCAGCACTGACACAAATTCTGAAATGGTCAATTAATTTATATGAAACATTTAAAAACTTAGAAAACAGTTTAGGTAAGTATGACAAAGAATATAATAAATGCCACAAAGTGATACCTTTTACACTGAGCTGAGCTGAACACATGTCTTTGCCAACATCATTGGTTGCTTGACAAGTGTATTGACCAGTGTCTCCTTTGCCTACTTTAAGAATTCTCAGGTGGGGAGTGTTGCCTACACATGTGATTGTATAGTTTCCTCCAGGACGAATCTCTTTGTTATCTTTGGACCAAGTGATCCGCATGGGTTGAGCACCAGTAACATGACACTCAAAATCAGCACTTTCTCCAGCAATAACATCGATAGATACAGGCTTGATGTCAAAGAAAGGAGATTTCTTAGGTTCTAGAAGATGAGAAGAAAAAGCAGTATGTATTGTTTTATTTTGTTTTCTCTGTTGGCCATTTCTACCTGGGTGATTAAATGACTCATGGTTTGCAAAGAGAAAGAGTGACATGGAAACAAACCTCTGGCTGTCAGTCTAGCACTAGAAGATGCTGTTCCAAGTGGATTGGAGGCTGAGCAGGAATATTGGCCTGAGTGGCTTAAATCAGTCTGTAAAATCTTTAAAGTTGCCACATTATCTACAAAGGATGTCTGTAGATTTTCGTCATCTCTTAAAAGTATCCCGTCTCTATACCAGCACACCTGGATGGGTGCGGAGCCATTTAGACGGCATGTGAGTGTAACAGGTAACCCAACAGTTTGTTCGATGTCCTTCAGTTGTCTCACAAAAGAAGGTGGGAGCTGGCGCTCTGTAGGAAGACAAGTGATACCTGACTGATTAGTGGCTGAAATGGAAAATTTCCCAAAAGATAAAAGAGTTAAAAGTAAGAGAAAACAAAGAAATTTCTAAATAATGTCATCACCTTGAATTCTAAAGACAGTCTTGGAAGAAGCGGTTCCTATACTATTTTCCGCTGTACATGTATACTCTCCACTGTCGTTGATGTCTACTTTATTAAAAACAAGAGTGGCCACATTGTTTGTAAAGTAGGTCCTGTATTCAGGAGTTGACCGTAACTTGGTATCTCCTTTGTACCAGGACACTGTAATTTCTGGTGTCCCAGCAACTTGGCATTGCAAAGAAACTGTATCTCCAACTGCTGCCTCCATTGGTTCCAGTTCCGTAACAAAGTAAGGTGGCTCTAAAGAACAAAGGTTCACAGTCAACACAGACTTAAACAAAAGTCAAGAAAACCATGAACCACATTACACCTTAGAGGAATACAAATTAAATAAGAGAGGCTAGATCAACACACCTAGTGTAGATACCAGAGCATCACAGACATCCCTTCCTGCCTCATTTTCAATCTCACAAGAATAGTGTCCTGCATCTCTTTTTGTGCTATTCAAAATTTCCAAGATGCACGTTTTCTCTGTTGTGACTATGCTGCATCTCTCAGAAGGAGTGATATTGGAACCATCCTTTTTCCAGGTGACAGAAATGGGCAATGTTCCACTGTAGGTGCCCTCCAGGATTATGGACTGCCCGGGTTCTACAGAGTGATCACTTAGTTTCTTTACAAATGCAGCAGGTTCTGGTAAGTGATGAAACACAGCAGTTAAATACATATACACACATAGAGCCAAACCCCAAAGATGTCTGTATATGTAGGACAAGAAGAATGAATGTGAGCAAACCTTTTACAAAGAGACGTGTAGTACAGGAGGTTTGACCAGCATTGTTAGAAACCACACATGTATATTCCCCACTCTGAGATACATCAATGTTAAATAACTCCAGCTCCGCCACCGTGTCTTCAAAATAGATGTTGCACCTTTCTCCTTTCACCAGTTCTCTGGCTCCTCTGAACCAGCCAACCTTGAATGGGGGCGTTCCTCTGATAACACTTGTGAAAGTTACATTTTTTCCTGGTAGTGCTTCCAAAGGCTCAGGCTCTTTTACAAAAGAGGGTGATTCTGCATAGACATGTAAAACAGAAGATTCTATAAGCTTTTCCTTTAGTTGCAATTTTGAAGAAAAAGTAAGAGCGCTTTTGAATGTGTGTCAAACTGGAAGTGTACCCAAAAAGGAAACTGCAAGAATTTCCTTACCAACTTGCCTACTACTGACCTTGTACAGTCAACGATGCACGGCATTCATCAGACCCAGCAACATTAGCAGCCACACATGTGTAGTTGCCCATATCGGATGAGTCCAGAAAATTCAACTGCAGTGTACAGACATTATCTGAGAATGTGGTTTGGTATTTTGCTCCACTGACAATCTTTGTTTTCTCATGAAACCAGGCAACAGAGATAGGGGAAGATCCAGCTACTTTGCATTCCAAGATGCAAGAGGTACCCAGGACCCCACCAGTATCTTTCAGTCTTCGGGTGAAAGAGGGAGGAACCATTCGGTCTGTGTGAGAAAAGGTAAGAGACTCGTCATCTTTGAAAGAGATGGGGAAGAAAGAAAACTTTTAAAAGGATTGCCGGAGCAAGCAGAGGAAGAGGGCAGCACTGACCTGAGACATCAACCACAGCCGTGCAGCTGCTCTTCCCCACGTTGTTTTGAACCTGGAAAGTGTAAGTGCCTGCATCCTGCCTTTCAATGGACACAATCTTTAAGGAAGAGATTTTGTTGTAAAAACTAAATTTGTGCTTTTGGCTGCTGGTCAACAGCTTTCCATCCTTGTACCATTCAACAGACAGCTCGGGGGTGCCAGCCACCTTGCACTCCAGCGTGCATGTCTCTCCTACAGTCACTGTCATCGGTCCTGCCTTCTCAACAATGACCGCGGGCTCTGAAACGCAACACAACATGAGTCTGTCAGACTGCATATCTTCACTCTTCCTCCACTAACAAATTCACTAAGATAGTCTCCCGCTTGAGATGGTTATGTTAAGCTTTTCTATCTTGGCTTTAAGATGTGATTCCACATTTATAGTTATAAAATTACAGAAGTTATCAAGAAATATGTTTATCCTCTTATAAACTCCAAAACAATTTAGACAGTGTACATAAGACAATGTATGATGCTTTGCATTGGACCATGGAAACAGAGGCTACCAGCTATTATGAATTACTTGGTAATTTTACTCTACTTTAAAGTGCAAAAGATTTATCTAAAAAATCACTAAATTAAAATGTAATATGCCCAAAGTTGAATGTGTAAGTCTATCCTATCAAACATTGGTCTTTGGAGTTGTCAGTTTTCATGACTACAATTATCAAAATTTCCAAGCAGCACATGCTGGACTCTGAGTTGTTTCATGCTTAGACAAGAGATAAGCGAGATGTGTATTTGCTCCTTCATCAAAAAATGTAATAATATAGACACAAAAAGAATAGATGGCTAGCTTTTGTTAAAATCACAGAAACAGAGAAGAGTGTTTCAAAGATCAACTAGGTCTTTCCTTGCACCTTCCAAGTAGGTTAAAATCAACGTAATCAAGGACAAATTTCAAAAATGAGACTCTGTGTACAAGTCATCCCAAACTTTGACATGTTGCTATCAGAGGACTGTGGTACTAACCTAACACCGTCAGTGTAGCCATATTCTCCCTAATTCCACCTTCATTCTTGATTTGGCAGATATACTTTCCAGCATTCGCTGGTTCTGCTTTTGCAAACTGAAGGGTCGCAACATTTTCCACAAATGTAATTCGGATGTTTTCACTCTCTCTGATCACTTCTTCTTTCTCTTTAAGCCACTGGACAGAAATTGGCTGGGCACCTTCTATGGATGCTTGCAATTCAGCAGGTTCACCAGCTACAACAGTGAGGCTATTCAGTTTGGAAACAAATCTTGGAGGTTCTGAACAGGAAAAGATGGATGGAGATTATGTGAAGATTGTCCAGGTAATGCAAGAGAAAAACGTTTTGCATATTCCTGACATTTTTGCTATATGCAAGAAATATGCTTACCTTTCAGTTTTATAGTACAAATGCAAGTATCACTTCCTACTTCATTCTGAGCTTTACAGTGGTATTCACCAATGTCTGAGGATTCCACGTTGAGGATGTGAATACTTGCATGAAAGTTTTTAGATGCAATCTTGTATTTCTTGCTACTTCGGAGTTGTCGCTTGTCTTTGTACCAGACCACTTCAAATGGTGGTGTTCCAGAAAGTTCACACTCAAGACTAACTTCAGTATTTTTAAGAGTTTCTACTACAGGAGGGAAGCTGCTAAAAATAGGTGGTTCTGTAAAAAATAAGAACGCCTCGTCACCTGGGCCATTTAATTTAATAGAATAAGAGATTTTTATTGCTTTGTTTTTAAACTAGGAAGAAAGTTTTAAGACACTATAATGCTAAGTACAGTAGTGGCCAGTGCTATTACTATTATATAATAACAGCGTCAAAGAGGCCATTAACTTTTATAAGACAATCAGTTAGATAGGTAAAGAACCCATATAAATCCTAGATGGTTTGAATGAGTGAGTTCAACATTCTCTCTATTCTATCTTCCTTATGTGTCTTGGACAACAAAGTTGATTGAAAAATCTGAAAACATCTCTCTTGGTAAGTATGATTTACAGTAGGTCTGAAATTCTGACCTAAGAACTAAATTGTGCATATGTGCTTTGCAACTCAGATATCTGGCATCTCCACAACTGGAGCCTGTGTCTTTCATTTCAGAAAAATGGTTATTGCAAAAACGACCTGATGGCATGACACATTTGAGCTTTGTGCCAAAAATACTGGCAAACAGCAGCAGAAAATAGCAGTACTCTTTGCACCAAAGTGTAGTCACATTTTTAAAGATAAGAACTGATTCTTGAGGAAGCAGGAAACACTGTTGTCCTTTTAGAAATACGACAGTAGAACCTGTATTGCTTGCATGTTGCATATTTGTAGTAAGTATTCTGCATTGTTATGATACAGATTATTGTGAGGGTAATAATATATTTGTAAGTTGATTGAAAGCAAAAGGATAATTTTTAAATGCCTACTTATTTTGGGGCACATTTCATTAGATTTGGTGCTTGGACTGTGAGCTGAAGTGATAAGAATCAAAGCAGTGGAAAAACAAGAAATATATCCCCAAATCACTAGCTATATGTAAGGAAAGCTCAATAAGAAATAACATGTAAGAATAATACTAGCTCGGAAAACTATTCTGTGATCTGAGATGGAAACTAAAATAGCAGTAAAGAGTAAGGAGCTATGACTTTCAAGGAAGGAGAGGTGCCTTTTTATTAATGAAAAGCATAAGGGTGAGATTTCTACCTTTTACTATAACCTTGGCACTGCAGCTTGTGCTACCAGCAGGATTTTGAGCTTCACAAATGAAATCTCCACTGTCCTCAGTCCCGAGGCTGTTCATCTGCAGGACAGCCACAGAGTCAATGAAAGTCATTCGGTATTTGTCACTGACTGGGAGCTCATGTTCGTTTCGGTACCACGAAACCCTGATTTCGGGAGATCCAATTATCTTGCACTCAAGTCGTGTGGAGTCCCCTGCTTTCACTATCTTGGATGCTTCTAGCTTCTTCACAAATTTGGGTGGTTCTAGAGAGTCAGAAAAGAGATGATGAGGAGACAAATGGATAACAAAAGGCAGGTAGTACTGTCAGAAAGAGAAAAATATGAGCAATATCTGGCAAGTCCAGTCTACTGTGTTAGAAAGGTGCATTACAACACAAGACAGAAAGAATGTGTGCCACAGGCCACATGGAAACACAAAACACCTAAACCTGCACACCTGTCACAAGCAACATTGTAGTGCAAGAGTCGCTACCAACATCGTTGGCAACTTGGCAAGTATATTGTCCAGTCTTTGAGGCATCCACTGAGTAGAGATTCAAGAAGCTAGTTGACCCTTCCAAGCCAATGAAACATTTAGGTCCAGAGGTAAGTTCCACATCATCCTTAAACCACTTTATTTTAAATGGTGGTGTTCCTTTGAGCACTGCCTTAAATTCCACTGTAGAATCAGGGATGGCTTGTTGACGTTCTGGTTTTACTAAGAAGCTTGGTGGTTCTATAGATTTTAAGAGAGATACATTCAATGTTATTCCTTGTGGTTGAATTATTATAACACTTTTATGGACATATAAGAAAACACTAATGAGAAAAAGGTAACAGCTTAGTATTTTTTTAACTCATGTATACACATAAAAAAGAGTAATTATTAAGACTTTAACTCTAAAGGATACAAGAGTAACAATGGCGTATTTTTAAAGCACTCAGAAAGAAGAAACAAGAAGTAAAGAAATTCTAACCTTTCACAGTGAGGATGCCACTGCAGGCATTGTCTCCTGCTATGTTTGACACCCTGCATGTGTAGTTTGCAGTATCTTCTAGTTCCAGATTATTAACTTCCAGGGACACAGTGTTCTCATGACACACAAGCCTATATTTTGCACTTGTAGAGATTTCTTTTCCATCTTTGAACCACTGAGCATTAATAGGAAGTGAGCCAGAAACTCTGCACTCCATATGAATAGAAGAGCCCAGCATTTTATCCATTTTAGTTAATTTTTTGATGAATGATGGAGGGATGTTCTCATCTGTCCAATGCAAACAGCAAAACACATCCATTAATCTGTCACCAGTTGCTTTCAGAGGCCAGAAGGTAATAGAATCTGACAGGGAAGAGATACACACCTAAAACTCTCAAGTAGGCATCACAGCTACTGCTTCCAAAGTCATTTTCCACTTTGAAAGTATACTGACCACTGTCTTGCTTCATTACTGACTGAATCCTGAAACTAGCCACATTATTTTCAAAACTCATTGAAAAATATCGACTGGGAACAATTTGTTTGCCATCTTTAAGCCATTTCACTTTGAGTTCTGGAGTTCCAGCCACAACACACTCCAAAGTCACTGGATCTTTCTCGGTGACATCAACTGACTTAGCTTTCTCTAGGATTTGAGCAGGTTCTGGGAGAAGAATGAGAAGCTGGATGAGTTGCACTGATAATTACACCAGAACTAAAATGTGCTTACGAGTTTATCTCCATAGACTAATGATGAAAGGGAAGAGCTCACACACCTTGCACTAAGAGGAAAGCAAAACACCTCTCCACTCCTGACTCATTCTTGGCTTGACATGTGTATCTCCCACTGTGTCCGTTGTCCACACTTCTGACTTGCAGCGTGGCAATGTTGTCCACAAATGAAATATGGACATTGTCATCTTCATCAAGAATCTGATCATCCTTGAGCCAGGTTATAGAAATGGGGGGCGCGCCCGCCACCGTGCTCTGGAAGGTGGCTGAACTCTTCAATACAGTGGTGACATTTTCTATCTTCTTGATGAATGAGGGTGGTTCTGTGATTAATAAGAGAGTGTGAGAAAAGAACCATCCTCATCATCGTAAGAAAAGAGCGTGCAGAGCTTTTACTTTGCAGCCTGCTCGTGGTATAGAACTGACCTTTCAGGGCAACTCTAGCATTGCAGGAACAGCTTCCACCTTCATTCGCTATAGTGCACTGATATTCACCAGTGTCTGAGGGGTCACACTTGGTTATATGGAGGCTAAACACTGATACTCTGTCACTCAGTGTGTATTTTTTGCCACTTCGAATTTCCTTGTTATTCTTCAACCAAGTGACTTCAAATGGAGGTGTTCCTGTAACTTCACATTCCAGCTCCACATCACTGTCTTTCACTACTTCTGCAGGCTTCAGCTCCCTGATGAAGCTGGGAGGCTCTAAAGATGTGAAAGGAAGACAGAGAGCAGCTTACTGCAGAGAAGGCCCAGGTCCGCCAGGCAGCAACCAAAAACGGAAAGCAGATTCCAGTAACAAACCTTTCACTTTTAGCTCAACGCTGCAGCTTGCTGTGCCTGCGTCATTTCGAGCTTCACAGACATACGTCCCACTATTTTCTACTCTGGCACCAGAGATCTGGAAAGTGGCTAAACCTTCCATGAAGGAAATGCCATGTTTCCTAATGTCCGTTATTTCATTTCCATCCAGATACCAAGACACTCTGATTTCAGGGGTGCCTGTTATTTGGCATTCAAATGTGGTCGACTGTCCATTCCTCAGCACTAATACAGGACTGGGCTTCTTAATAAATTGAGGAGGTTCTAAAGGTGGAGGGAAGTATGATATAAAAACAATGAAATTCAATGAATGAAATCTCAGTCAACCTCTTCCCTCCCCAAAGCAAATCTAGACAAGCCAAAAATCAAGAAGAGATAGACCAGACCTTTGACAAAAAGAGTGATTTTACTGGTGGCTGTGCCTACATCATTGCTCAACTGGCAAATGTAGGTCCCGGAGTCAGCAGCTTTGGCTGAGAAGAGCTCTAGAATGGTGGAGGTGTCATCCTTCCACACCGAGCGAGCTGCTCCAGAGTGCAGCTCTTTGTTATCCTTGAACCACTTGATCGTCATGGGTGCGGTGCCACCCACCAGAGCTTTCAACTGAACCCTTGTACTGGGATTGACATCTTGTGACTGTGGCTTTTCCACGAAGTAAGGAGGTTCTGGGGTGAAAGAAAAAGAGGCAAAAGGAGAGTGGAAGGTTATAGAATTGACCGGTGGAGGTAAGAATTAAGAAATGAAAGAGCAAAGAATTTTTAATAGGTGGAAAATGCCAACCTTTGACTGTCAGATGACCACTGCACTGGTTGTGTCCTGCCTTGTTGGTGGCAGAACAAGTATAGGTCCCACTGTCTGTACCTTCCAGCTGGCTGATTTCCAAGAAGGCAGTATTGTCATGAAAAGAGAATTTGTACTTGTCACTAGCTAATATTTCTTGGTCGTCTTTGAACCACTGGATGCTGATGGGATGTGAACCAGCCACTATGCATTCCAAATCAATGAAAGACCCTTTAATGCTATCCATTTTCTTCAGCTTTTTGGTGAATGAAGGAGGTATGATGAGATCTATCCAACAAAAAGGCAAAAAAAATTAGAATTATTATGCCAATTTGTTTTTTCTCTTAAATTAAAAGAGAGGAGGAGCATAGAAATGCTCAGTTCTTTTCTATAAAAGAGTGATACAAACCTAGTACATTAATGCCAGCCTTGCAGCTGCTTCTCCCAACATCATTTTGAACTTCAAATGTATATTCTCCACTATCTTTCTTTTCTGTAGAAATAATCTTCAGGACTGAGACTGTGTCACTGACACTGATCTTGTATTTTGGACCCAAGGTCAGCTCTTGACCGTCTTTATACCATTTGGCTGTGATATCTTTAGTCCCTGAAAACTTAACCTGCAAAGTAGCTGGGTCTCCTTGGGTGACATCTATGGAAACAGCCTCTTCAATGATTGTTGCAGGTTCTGTAGAAAACAAAGAGACAGATGTGGACTGTGAACTGCTCTGCTGAACAGCTAGCACCTGCATTGTTTTCTCATACCCAAGGTCAACTTTCTGAACCGACCTTTTACTGAGAGGACCGCAGAACATCTTTGTATGCCTGCATCATTTTTGGCTTGACAGATGTATTTCCCATCATGTTTTACTTCAATGCCACTGAGGTACAGACTGGCCACATTGTTCTCAAAGGTCATTCGGATATTGTCATCTTCAGTGATTTCTTCATTGTCTTTTAACCAAGTCACAGTGATTGGTAAGGAGCCTTTCAGAGTGGCTTGGAAGGCAGCCGTGCCTCCTCGGAGGGAGCTGGTGCTCTCGATCTTCTTCACAAAGGAAGGAGGTTCTAACAGAAGAATGAGTTCTCAAATCAATACCAGGTCTAGAGTAAAACAAATGCATAGAACACTCTGCAGAACAGCCAGTCCATCATTTGGCTGGCACTAACCTCTTAAAGTCACCCTGGCACTGCAGGTGCTGCTGCCCACCTCGTTGGTCACTCGACACTGGTATTCACCCGCATCTGTCGCTACAAACTTGAGGATCTGTAGGCTCACCAGTTGATCTTGAATGAAGGTTTTATACTTCCTACCACTTCTCAAGGTTGTGTTGTCTTTGAACCAAGTGATGTCAAATGGAGGCGTGCCTGCCACCTCGGCCAGCAACACAACATCGTACTCCTTCAGCACTTCGATTGGTTTAAATTCCTGGGTAAAGTAAGGTGACTCTACAGTAGAAAAGGAATGACTGCAGTTAATGGGGCAGGGATCTGTGCTATGAGCCACTTTGTTAATGCAGGGACAAAGGGGACACAAACCTTTGACTATTATAATGCTACTGCAGTGATCACTGCCAGCTTCATTTTGAGCTTCACACATGTATTCTCCACTGTCCTCAATTGCTACGTCGGTAAGATTAAGAAGCGCAGTGGACTCCATGAAAGACATTTTGTGTTTGCTGCTCTCCTTAATTTCTCTGTCATTTGCAAACCATGTTATTTTAATTGGTGGAGTACCAGTTACTTTGCAGGCTAGCTGGGTGGCATCTCCCTTCTTTAACAGGTGTGATGGCTCTAACTTTTCAATAAATGTGGCAGGTTCTGTGGAAGGAAAGAAGTCATTAAGAAAGATGGGAGAGGAAAGAATTTATGTATCAAGAGTAGCACAAAGGAGTCAAGAAAGAAATGCAAACCTTTTACAAACAAGTTTGCACTGCACTCCGTGCTGCCGGCGACATTGCTTATTTTGCACATGTAGGTGCCAGAATCGGAAGTCTTTACGGCATAGAGTTCCAGGGAGCTCTCTAAAGCTTCTTTGGTAATATAGCAGCTTCCACCAGAAACCAGCTCTTTGTCACCTTTAAACCATCTGACAGTGAAGGGCGTAGATCCTTGGAAAGTGCTCTTTAGGCAGACTGCTGAGCCAGGTAGAATATCCCTGGATCCTGGTTTAATTACAAAACTGGGTGGCTCTGAAGAAGAGGTATAAGAAAGAGTTTCAAATGGTTAGGAAGTAAGATCTAAGATGTACTCTGAACACTACAGTATGAATGAAGTGCAAAGTCTCTAGCCAACCTTGTACGATCAGAGCTCCGCTGCTGTCTTTGCTTCCCACGGAATTTGTGGCTCGGCAAGTGAAATTTCCTGCATCACTCATGTCTACTCTGCTGATCTCCAAGGAGGCTGTACCTTCCACAAATGCTATTCTGTATCTGTCAGAAGAGGATATTTCTTTCCCATCTTTAAACCAGGACACCCTCATGGGGAGGGATCCAGCGACTTTGCAGTCCAATCTGCAGGAACCACTAACAACACTATCCATGTTGCGCAAGGGCTTGGTGAAAAATGGAGCAATATCTCGATCTATACATGGCATAAGAAGGAAAAAGGATCAGTGGGGAAGAGTGCTCAGTTGTTCATGCTTGGTCATTTGTTGCATTTGAAAGAAACACATGCTTATTTTTCTGAAACTACTAACCTAACACGGTGAATGTCGTCTCACAGGAACTGCTGCCCACTTCATTAGAAATCTCAAAGGTGTACTGGCCACTATCATGTAGTTCAGCCGAATAAAATTTGAGCTGGGCAATGTTGTTTTTAAAACTTATTCGGTACTTTTTACTGGCAACCAAAGGCCTTCCATCTTTGTACCACTTGGGCTTGAGTTCTGGGGTGCCTGAGACTGTGTACTCCAGTGTGGCTGGGTCCCCTGCTGTCACCTGGATCAGCTCCGCTCGCTCAAGAATTTTGGCAGGTTCTACAATGGCATTGAACAGTTAGGACTCCTCTGTGTAAATTAGGTTTCTACTTTAAATGGAAAGGGTTGGGTACAGTAAAAATATTTCCACACGAACCTTTCACTATCAATTCCCCAACAGATGTTTGACTTCCGGCTTCATTTTCAGCCAGGCACGTGTATTTGCCAGCAAAACTAATCTGAACATCAGGGAGGGTTAAGGCAGCCACACCATTGGCAAAGCTCATTTTGATTTTTCCGTCTTCTCTCATGACCTCTTGTCCTTTCATCCATTTGACAGAAATGGGTTCTGAACCTCTCACAGCAGCTTGTAAAGTAACAGTTTGTCCAGCTAACGCAGTAAAATCATCTACTTTCTTGACAAAGGTTGGTGGTTCTAGTTAAAGAAAGCATGCAAATTACCAAACACCCTTAACACCATCACTATTTAAGGGTTTTATCCAGATTACATTTATCTTGTCCAATACTACTATTTCAGTGTTGGTTAATTTTATAAGAAGAAAGAAAATTTAAGAAGAATTAACAGTTCTACCCAAGAGACAGAGGCATAGAAGATAAATGACTTTCCTTTGAAAAGGTGTGATATTATGCAATTCCTTTTGGGTATCAGTTAATAAATATCTGTACAGTTATCAGGATAAAGATTGGTCAAAAGGCACTAATGTCTCCTAGGCCACAGGTCAAGCCAAGGTAAAATACATTCTAAAGGACAGGATAAGAAGAGAGTGTACAAATTCCCTCCCTGCCGCAGGTTAAGAAAACCAGGTAATTTTTAGCAAGATGCCAGTTTTTCCACACACTAACCTTTCAATAAGTGTGTTGCAACGCAGCCACACTTCCCAACTTCATTAGCAACAACACACTCGTAGTCACCAACATCGGCACTATTGAAAGAAAAGATTTCCAGGGACACAACAGACTTCTGTGAAAACAACCTGTATTTTTTACTACTTCGAATTTGCTTCTTATCTTTGAACCAGCTAATTTCAAAGGGTCCCGTGCCTGCGATTTCACACTGAAGCAAGGCGTTTGTTCCTCTCACTATGTCTGCGGGCTCAAGGGTTCTGATGAAAGAAGGAGGTTCTACAAAAGCACCAAAAGCAGGGTATCAGTATTACAAGCAATTCGACAGGGAGCCTTTTGTCAGCAAAATAAGGGACTGTACGTAACTCGGGCAACAAACCTTTGATAACTATTTCGGTGCTGCAGCTGTCGCTGCCCACGTCATTTGTGGCTTCACAGGAGTAACTCCCGCTGTCTTCGACTTTGACATCCGTGATGTCGAGGACAGCCTCAGAATTATTAACAAAAGACATTCGGACTGTGTTACTTTCACTGAGTTCCTTGTTATTTTTAAACCAGGTCACCTGGATCACAGGTGAGCCTTTCAGCTTGCAGTGAAGGCGTGCCGATTCCCCAGGGAGCATTAAGTAGGAGGGATCCACCTTCTTCACGAAGGATGGGGGCTCTACATGAAGTTTGCAGAGAGAAAAAGGAAAAAGGTCCCTTGAAGCATAAACTCCACAAAGGAAAAGCAGAAATACACAACAAAGAGACAGAACACCTCGACAATACCTTCGTGGCATTTGAGAAAGCACTGTTCAAAAACTTTCCATCATGATAAAACACTTTTCCCATCTCCTGATTACAATACACACACTTGCACGCACGCACACAGACATACTACAACACACAAGAAGAATAAGGACAAACTGTAACTACACAAAGACCAGCATTGTGAAAGAAGATGGTAAACAAGTGCCTAGACACAAAGCACTCAGAGGAACTTTAAGCAAGCCTTGTCAATGGCAGAGACAGTTTAAAAGGACAAATGTCAGTGAATTCTGAAGAAAACTGAAAAAAAATAAAACAAGAAAATGTGCAGCTCCAAGCATTTACAGAGTGGAATAATTTTAAATCAAAGTGTGTGGTTGTCAACAGAGTTTCTACTGAGGCTTCTAGAGAAAGACCTGACAGGTGGGCTACTAGGTTTCTTACCTCTGATAGTGACGGTCGCCGAAGAGGAGCTGCTTCCAGCCTCATTGGAGGCTGTGCAGATGTAAGTTCCAGAATCTTTCAGTTTGGCCAGTGGAATCTCAAGCGATGCTATTTTATCTTCAAAATAGATCTTATAATCTTTCCCTGGGGGCAGTTTTTGCCCATCCTTGATCCATGTAATGGTGACTTTCCTGTCTTCGTCCACTTGGCACTCTAGGTGGACTTTCTTATTGATAGCTGACTGTACTGGTTCTAACTCTTTAATAAAATGTGGTTTGTCAATGACGATCAGCTCCGCCTGGCAAGTGTCTGCTCCGAACTTGTTAGAAGCTTTACAAGAGTAAATTCCTCTGTCCTGAATGGTGAGGTTTGACATCTCTAACCCATGTTTGTTATCTGCCTGTGAAATCTTGCAGTTGGGTGAAGGTGACAGGGCAGCACCATCTTTCTGCCAAATGGTTTCAATCACAGGGGTCCCTGACACCGTGCAGAGAAACTTGGCTGCCTTACCCACAAACGTTGTAAGGGACTTAGGTCTGGAGACAAACATTGGTGGATATGCCTCTGCAAAAGAAATGTTTCTAGCATTACATATTGTCCCCACCACAGCTCTTGATGTCTGTATATTCCAGGACAGAGAAAAGATGAGTTAGGTCTTTAGATAGACATAAAGCATCATTTAAAATATGGTAATACATTAGTAACACCATAAGATTTGTCAAAGGAAAAGAGTGAGAGTATTCTTTACATAGAAGTGAGACATCATTGTAATGACCTCTATCTCAGGAAAAACAAATGTTCCTTTATGAAACAACATTGCTGGGGAGTAGCTGATTAATAGAATAATTTTATAAGAAAATCAGTGATACTTTAATTCTGCAAATTAGAAGACTGTTGCATAGAAGATAAAGAAACTGTACTACTAAAGAGTAGGAAAATTAAGTGATAAGATAATTGAAGTAGTTTCATGAAGTATCTCTAACCCTAATATTAAATATCAGGACATTCTTAAATGGATTAACTTTGAATGCCACTTCCAACTTGAGAAAAGTATTTAATAGCAGTAAGTCCCCACTTTCATTCTGTACTTTGAAGCAGGCCTTTAGGAACCTGCCCTTTTGAAATTTTTAAAAACCATCCTCTTCTCTCTTTCCTCTTACTATTTGAAGATTTGAGTCTCATTACAAATTAGCCCAATTGGGAAAAAGAAATACTCTAAAGTGTCATTAAGAATAATGCCACCTAGTTGGTTGAATGGAAACATTTTGACCATAGGAGTGAAAACTACTGGCTAGGTCACTTGGGCTGGACTCCTGAGAATCTCAGGTATTTTCTGGAAAGCAAAAGAGTTGCAGAGAAGCAGAAACTCAGAGAAGCCCGTTTCTTTCCCATCAAAAAGAAGCACTGTGTTCACTGTAAGGCCCCTACCTCGTGTTATTATTGGAAAAGAACCAGGAACAACCCAGCCCCAGTCAGAGCAGGCTTGGTGGCCTGCCACACAGCCCCCAAAGCCAGCATAGTTTGTACTCACTGTTTCTTTTGAGAAGAAAATGAGAAACGTAAAGAAAACTGAAAAGAAAAAGCAAAGGACTTTTTTTCTTTTGCTAATGGTGAAATTCAAGCATTTGATGAGTGTTAACTCTTAAAAAGTTTGATTTTATGTGTTAGGGAACTGAGGGCAGAATATCTGTAAAGTTGCCTTTATTTTAAAATTAGAAATAAAGCCTAAGGTAAGAATGCTTATTTATGGTTCTATACAGCCCAGTCTTATGTCAGGAGTTATTTACTCTTAGTTTTATAAGTTGGCTTTTTAAAGTTTGAAATTCTGTTCTTAATTGGTTATTTGATTCCATGTTTATTGAATACATTGAGACCTCCCTTATTTTTTAGTAGCTCCAAACTATCCTAAACTATTTCAAATTAATGGCTATACCAGGCTCATTTGATTACTCAGTGTAAGCTACTTTTTTCTTTGCCTGCTTATAAAAATAAGACTGCTCACAATGACTCCTTGTTTGGCACAGGCTCTGCAGTCCCTAGCTGCCAAGTTATCACCTTGACTGTTGGCGTCTCCAGCTGGTAGCACCTCTTGCACCAGTATGGAAAGCAACATAAGTACCAACATGAAATACATCCATGGCATTGTGTGGCATTTACCTGTCACCGTTAGTGTGGCTGTACAGCTGACACTGCCGTACTCATTGGAGGCTTTGCACGTGTATTCCCCGCAGTCAACAACCTGGGTTCTCAGGATTTCCAGGCTGGAGACATAATTTGCAGATCGAATAGAGCACTTGTCACTCTCATAAATTTCTTTACCAGCTTTGAACCACTGGAACCGGACATTGGGGGCGCTATGGATCTCACAGGTGAATTTAGCCAGGTGACCCAGAGCGACTTCCAGGGGCTCAATTCGCCTCCTGATCACCGGGGCAGCTAGAAAGGAAAGAGAGCCCATTAGCACGCTCCTTTAGCAGGCACACCACATTGGCCTTTTTCTTCTAACTGTTGTTGCTGTTAATGAAGTAAAACTGTTGAAATTGTGAGCAGCTGAAGATCAATGAGAAAGATCATTTATGGCAAATGAAGTCAATAGGGAGCTCTTAAAACACTGAGTTGTTACTTTACAATGACTTGTGAAAAAATTACTAAAATGTGATACTACTGGTTTACATGCATAATTACACAATATATTCTTTACATATACGGTGCTTACTAAAAACATTGCAAGTGATGTGAAAAATGGACACATTCAGGAAAGTTATCAAGTGAACTGATAGCAAGCACTGAAAAAATACAAGTAGACAACTAATCATGGTTATTTTGCTTTTAGGGGTGAGACTGGCAATTTCTGTGTGGCTATGGTTCATCAATAGCATTATACTATATATTTTAAAGTATTCTCATATAAAAATGAGCTAAGAGGTATATGTATTGTTATTATGAAACATAAAATGTTTTATTTTAAAATTAAGTGGTATTGTAGATAGGATAGCATACTACTCAACAGGGAGTAGAGAAAATGTGAATTAATAACCATGATTGTTTCTACCACATCCTTCTTACTCTAAATAATATTGTGGAAGTGGCACAGAGTGCAAATTCAGTGAGGAAACCTTAGATCACCACAACCAGTGGGTGTTAGAACTTGATCACTTTAATCCTTAAGAATCCAACCTCTTTTTATTACAGTGAGTTTTGCTGAAGTTGTTGTTTTCCCGTTGTCATTAGAAGCCTCACAAACATACTCTCCTTGGTGATCTGCATTTACCGTGTCGATCACTAGCGTATATGTATTTTCATCTTGAAAACACTTGAACTTTTTATCTGAAGGCACCAGTTTTCCCTCAAAACGCCAGTTCACTTCTTTCGCATTTGTTATGGATGCAGTGAGGTGAACAACGTCACCTTCTTCAGAAGTGGTGTCCAGTAAGGGGGTGTGTATAACAGGTGGATCTTCTCTAATGACTCTGCCCTCGGCTTCTTGTATTTTTTCTTTATCAGTCTCCTTGGTACCACCTTCGGAGGATTTCTCTTCTTCCTCTGGTGGTTTTGGAGTCTCATCCCATGTTTTGTTAGAGAGGGCAGCTGGCTCAGCTTCCTCAGGGTCAGCGGTGGCATCGATATCTTTAATCTGACTCTTCACAGTACAATGACTAACCTCTTGCGTGGAGACAAGGTATTTGGGTTGAACTTCTGGTTCTGTGATGGCGTCAACCTTCTGCGACCCTGGAGAATAATCCACTTCTCCACACAGACCCGTTATACTTTCTTTCCGAAGTTCAGGTTCCTCTGCTGTTAAGACGTTTATTTCTTCATACACAATAGAGCACAAAGCATCCTTAAGTTCGGTTTTCAGGTTGGCTATTTGGGGATCGATTCCCTCAAGAGCAACGGTTACCTCTTCTGTTAGAGACTTCAGGGACGTGATAAGGTAGGTGCACAGGATGCGTCTGGGCTCTTGGGAAAAACTTATGGCCTTGACCTCCACTGTTTCAACGTTTCTTAACCACTCAGAGAAAAGACTTGGCCGCTCGCTGGTTACTGCGGCTTGCAGAGCTCTGCGGATCTGAGATTTCAGGCTTATTCGCTGCACTTCTAGCATCCTGGGAAGCACGTTTTCCTTTGAGAGAATGTCGCTTCCCTGAACCTCTTGTATGCTCGTCAGTACCCGGGGTTCTTTTGTGTACGCTGTAGTCAGGTTTGTGGGCATTGCTGCGCGGTCGGTACTCTCTTCCTTAAGCAGGACCTGCTTTTCCTCAAGGGCCAGTGGAAACTTCAAGGATTTGCCTTCCTCGGTCCTGATCCCAAAGTCGTACCCTGCCTTTTCTAACCGACCCACACGTTCCATCAGGAGTTTGCCTCCTTCTGTGGATGCGTGTTCTGAAGGGACACGTGGCTCAGAGTCCACGTGCGACGTCAGGATCTTGGGGCCTTGGAAAGTTTCCGCGTGTCCCTCCACTACACTCTGGCTCAGGATGAGAGCGCTTTGTGTCTCCTGCTTTTGAAGAGTCACTCTTTGCTCTTTGTCCACCTCAGACATAGTCTGTTCTTTTAGTAAAAGTACTTCTTCAGCTACAGAGGGTGGATGCGGATGCGTTGGAGGTTCGGTTGAAGACTGCAAATAACTTCTTTCCGGCTCAGCTATTAAGGTTGTCAGAAGCTCCTCTGTTACTGAGCTCATCTGATCTATAGAGGAAACACGTGGGAAAACTTTTTCAGGCTCTTCAAACAGCAGAGCTTCCTCTTTAGCGAGGGTTTTCTGGGACTGCACAACCTGCAGCTGTAATTGGGAAGGTGGCTCCTTGCTGGGCTGACCATGCATCTTACTGCCGCTGGGAGGAAGTTCCCTGGTCCTCTCGGGACTGGATATGTCCTCCTCCAACATGACCATGAAGTCCAACTGCTGAGCGCTTAGAGTAGCTTCACTGCTCAGTGCATTGGTTTTAACGATATGATCATAAGAAATCTCCTGCTTTGCTTCTGCGATTAAAGCAGCTTTCATAATGGTGTCCTCTAAAAAAACTGCAATCTCCTGCTTTGAGTCCAAGGCCTCCTTTGCCTGGTCCTTTAGGGATGTCTCCAGGGAACCAGCAGGAGCTTCTGATGTGGACTCTGCGGTGCCAGGGGCGTCAGTCACGTCTGTGTCCTCCAGTAACACAAGCAGCTCTGCTGCACAGGTGGACTCACCCCACACATTCTTGGCTTTACAGACGTAGAGGCCGCTGTCCTGCCCCTGTGGGTCATTGACAATGAACGTCCCGGAGCCATCGGGATGATGAATGATGGTGTAGTCAACACCGGTGCAGAGTGGCTTGTTTTCTCTGAACCACAGAACAGTGGGGGCAGGGTCTCCATGCACCTTGTACTCAAAAATGGCGGGACACCCAGGAGCACAGTGAGCTGGCCTCAGCTCCTTGAGGAAGTGAGGAGGACAAGGCCCTTCGAGCTCTTCCAGAGATGTCTCCACTGCTGCCTCTGTTTCTGTCTCTTTGTGCCCTTCTCCTTTGGGATGGATCTTTAGATAAGCACTACACGTTGTCTTTCCGTACTCGTTGGTTGCCGTGCACGTGTATACTCCCTCATCCTCCAGTCTGGTGAACAGAATGATCAGGCTGTGATCGTCACCATCAAAAACAAATTTGTAGTCAGCGGAAGGGGTTAATATTTCTCCATTACAGAGCCACTGAATTTTAGGCTTGGGAAGGCCAGTGGCAGTGACAGACATCTGAGCCACGTCCCCCTCTGTCACTTCAGCATTTGACATCTCTTTGGTGAAAACTGGGGCACTGCCTGCATTTTTGGAATCAGATTCAGTTGAATGAACTGGAGGTTCAGACAGGAGTTCAAGTGTTTGGTTTACATTAGTTAACTGTGGGTCAGAACTATAGGATTGAAATTCTTCTTCCTCAGTAGAGAGAAAACTAGAGAACTCTGTATGAAGAAAAATGATGATTATTTTACTATAAAATTTTGCTTAACACACACACACACAAGCATCAGTTAAAGAATAACCACCTTTTGATAAGCTTCTGCACCCTCCCTGGGATCATTAGATTATTCTGAGATGAATTTATCAAAATGTTTCTAAAATTTTCCTATTATTATATTCAAGCACATAATTATGAATTCCATAGAACATAGGTTTTGGCCATTCCATTTGTTAGAGTTCATGAGTCTAAAAATGTTTTGAGTTTTGTGAAGTTTAAGAAAGCACTAAGGATTTATAATAAAACAATCCAGGATGATTTAAATCAACTTCTAAAAAGATTCAGAATTCTTATTCATAAACAGGGTTTTTTTAGTTTAAAAAATGATCTTTATTATTAAATATGACTGGATATTTCCAGAGAATAGGCCAATATTTTTAGGTACTATCTCTACATAAAAGCCATTATTAAAATTAAGGTGCTACGAATATGTTTAATTTGGGTCTGCAAGAGAATCACTGCTGTCAATTACTGTCTAAACAGCCAGGCCTTCTTTTGCCTGTCAGATTGCCATGTTACTCAACAAAGCTTTCATGATATCAGTCAAGGAAATAGAGAAATCAGAAATAAAAGAAAATGACTCCAATGTTACAAATTTAATTGAAGTTTATTGTGTAAGAGAAACCTGTACAGCATTGTTCAACAAGAAAAACCACAGCGAAAGGTAGGATCTCTTTAAAGAGGATTGTGGATGACATGATGAAAGATATTTAATTTGATGACAAAGAATTAAATTTTATATTAATTCCGTTAAGTATTTAGAACAGCCTTGGTTCTAGTAGTTTTATTGTCTTATCAAAAATTAGTTTTTATTATGTTATTACTTCATATCACTTGCATCATCTGAAATACTCATATGTCTTAATTCCTTACTGTTCTAGTGCAAAAATAGTAGCAGATAGAACTCCTGTCTCTTGGTAGTATGTTTACTGGTAAAGTTACTCTGTAGCATTAGAATACACACTCATTTGTTATTGCAACTACTAAGCCATAAAACCATTGTTAATTTCATATATTAAGGGTGTCCACTTTGTTTTACATTTAATGTACATTATTTATGTTAGCTTTCCCTTTACTTGAAGTCCCAAAATCTCTCTAAAGGAATGTCAATATAGTTAAAATAATTTTATTTTTGATATGTCAAAATATGTTCATAGTTTTTTTCAAAACATAGTATATTAATCATTAAAAAATAAATTCTAATGAGCAAAAACATGAATGGTATGGGTAAAGTACATGAAACAGCAGTGGCTAATAATTATGTCTAAATTCAAATATGTATAATACAATGAATTATTTATCCAGCATCAGGAAATTAATATTTCAGGGTTTTAAGTTATGGGTTATTGAGTCAGAAAATAAAAATAGTTCATTTAATTATCTATAACAATTAGTAGGTAAGCCAAGTGTGGGAAAGGTTAATTTTCCTTTATTTAGTCATTGTTATTTTGCATATTCTCAAGTTCAGTGCAAAGACTATCAGAATTCTAATGAGTAAAATCAAATCAAGCTTTCCTTCTTACGTGACTAAAATATGTTTATCTGCCCTTCTTAGAAATTCAGTACGACAGTAAACACTGTTTCCTCTTCCTTCCTTGTCTTCCTTTCAGGAACACATTTTGAACCATGGTGATGCTATAAAATCTATGGGTAAAATATGCTTGTCAGTTTTATTATAGCCCACATTTCTAATTAATTTTAAAGATGCATTATGTGGCTAAAAGTAGAATACAACCTTAAATTAGTAAATTATATGGCTGATTTTCTTTCACTGATTTATGATGTGATATAAGTATTATCAAAGATATGATACATTCATTGGTTGAAACAATTTTGTTTTACAATGGTATGTTATCTCTATATGAATTATGGGGCCTCAAAAGAAATACTTTACACGTAAGTTTTCTGGGGAAAGTCAGGAGAAACCAGACTAATCTGCTTTTCTCTGCACATTATCCCAATTGTTTTAATTTACATAGCTGTGGGGGAATTCCCATAGGGAGAATGAAAAATTAATAGATGAAAGAAACATAATGAATATAATTGAAAAGATGAATTCTGTTTGAAGTTAAATTTAAGTGAAATGTTTTATATTTAAAACTAATTTAAGTTTAATATAATCATGGTACTTAAAGTTGCTTCATGCAGATGACAAAGACAGAGGTAATGGTAAGTGATTTAAGAGTCAGGGGTGAGTAGAATCATGATTTTGTTGCTATATTCTATTATCCCATCAATATTCTATTATCTCATCATCTATTTAAAGCTAAACTTTGTTCTAAATTATACTAGTAGTAGTTACTAGTAGTATACCCTAGTAGTAGTTATCCTAGTAGTTACTACTAGGATAACAAAGAAAGTTATATTGAGTACCATCTCTGAGGTCTTTTGGTTTAACTCCTCATTTTCTGATAAGAAAATTCAATATGTTTATTTTTAATAAATCTGAAATAAGAGGATTTAGGTCCCTATTAGTTCAAAGAAAGAATATTTTGGAGTTTGTAAATTTCTTCTAAATGCAAATTTTAAAAATACATTAACGACTCTATATAGAGGGAACCATCTTGATGAAACTTGAGTGCTTATCAATTTTCAGTTAAAGTCAAAATTCAGTAAGAATGAAAATAAAGCATATCTTGTTATTTGCATAAAATCCAAAATACAACTTACCACATTGTCTCCATTCTAAAAGTTTCCTTCTTTTTTTAATTTTAAAGATTGTGGTATTACAATGCAGTTTAAATGTTACATGTAAATTCAGTCTGACACTCCTGGTCCCAGGCTAATATTAAATTAATGGCGCACTTCACATTTCACACTATCTCAAAAAAAATGAGAAAATAAAATATTTCCAAATGTGCAAATCTCATTATTTGCATATTTGCAAATGTCTAGATGAATCTCTCCACACAGTACAATTGGTCCTTTCAAGTCTAGTGAGAATTAAAACACTTCAGAAGAGAGATATTAATAATAAAAATATTTTTAAAAGGCAAAATTAGATTCTGATGAAACACAACAGATAGTTAGTTACTGATTAGGAAAATCTAGCTTTCGTTGTTTTGTCTACTTTAAATCCAGGTAAATAATCATGAGTTTGGAGGTGAAAAGATTAAAATTCTAAGAATGACCTATGAGAGTAGAGAGATTTTTGTCTTACCAGTCTGTTTTTGTGGTCAGCTGACATGGACTTCAACTCTAAACTCTACCTTTGCATAGAGTTAATATGTTAAGAGAAAACACATTTAGCTGATATGCCTTGCAGAGGAGGAAGTCGGGTAAAATAGAAGTACCAACAATTAGATAGCCAAGGAGATGTTTAATTGTGCTTGATGACACACAGCATGAAGGACACACTGATGATTCCACGGTTTAGCTAACAGAATATTTACAAGTATTACAAAGATGAGATTTCTGCACAGGCTACTTCCTTAGGAGTCTTCAGTGTCATGTACTGTTAGACCCACGTACTCTGGGTAGTACAAAAGCACTCCAATTCTAATGACGGAGGCACTGAAAGTGCACTCTAGGTGAGGGTGAGGGCGGCACAGCTCTCGGCCATTCCCGAATGGTTGGTAGCGACACACCTATACTCGCCTTCATCACTTTGTACTAAACTTGTTATAAATAGGTTGTGGAACCCTATGCCACTTTCCTCAGCACTGAATCTTGCTCCTTGGACTAGTTGCCCATCTTTGTACCAGGCAACAGTGGGTCTTGGAGAGCCACGGACTAAACACTGGAAATAGGCTGCTGTGCCCAGGGGCGCGTGGCAGTCAGAAATGCCTTTGATAAATCTGGGCGGCCCTTCAACCACCTGAAATTCAAAAAAGCTGTCTGCATATTTGCTTCTTAAGACTAATTCTTCCTTCAAACTGCTTAAAGTCACTTTACTTTTCTTCGCCAGCACAGAAAATATTTCAGAATCTCCTCCCATGGTGAGGAAGCCCCGGCATATCGCTTCTCCTAGTGCATTCACAGCTCTACATCTGTATGTGGCACAATCAGAAGGAGAGACGTTCCGAATTCTAAGGGTGTGGCTTCCTTTCTCCTCACTCATCACATATTTAACATTATCTGGCTCAATGCACATATACTCCTTGTACCATTTCACCTCGGGAATAGGGATGCCTATGACAGAGCATTTAAACACAGCGTCAGAATTTTCGGGAATTTTAAAATCACAAATAGGTGTTACGAATCGAGGAGGCATTTCAAATACTTCTAAATCAATCTTTAAATCTCTGTCATCTTCTACCTTTAAATCCTTGTTTGGATCTACTGAATTTGATGGAAGAACATCAAGACTCACAATCATGCTTTTGTGGTCAGGAGTAAATTCGGGAACTGTGACTATTTTTACTTGTTTCTCAAATTCTTTAACATCTTTTTCACTTAATTCAACTTCCAGGACAATTTCTTGAGGAGAAGGTGTCCTCGAGGAGGTGGTGTTCTCCAAATCGAACTCCATGACATGCTGGTGAGTCACCGGAGGGAGAAGCGCCACTGCTCTGTCTTCCTGGGGCATTATGTCCACCTTCGCAAAGCTCTTCGCTTCCCCTATGATGTTCACAGCATGGCACATATACTCTCCTCCTTCTTGCTTTTGAATGTTAGAAATCTCCAAGGAACACACATTACCCACCCTTTCCATTTTGATTCTTTCATCTGGCTCAAGCAAAGATTTGTTTCGGTACCATTTCACACCAGGCACTGGAAGTCCCTCGACTTCAACAATGAAGCCTAATGTTGTGTGCTCATATATCTTCCTTTTGGTCAGAGGTTCAATGAAGGACGGAGGCATCTCGTTGTCTCTTGGTTCAATGGCTTCATTGGGTGTGCCAAATGAATCAGAGCGCCACATCTCATAGGCAGAACTTCGGTCTTCTGTAGGAGTATGGAAATGCTCACTTGGTATACTGTCCTCCCTGTCTATTTTTGATGGGTACATTTTGACATTTCTAGTGGGCTTTGGTCCTCCAGTAGGAATAAAATCTCTCTCTGGTTTTTCACTTGGGGGTGTAGAAAATCTCTCTAGAGTCTCTCCTGGGGGTGTAGAAAATCTCTCTAGAGTCTCTCCTGGGGGTGTAGAAAATCTCTCTAGAGCTTCCCCTGGGGGTGTAGAAAATCTCTCTAGAGCTTCCCCTGGGGGTGTGGAGTATCTTTCTGCTACCTCGCCTTCAGATGGCGTCGAGTATCTTTCAGCAACTTCCTCTAGAGGTGAACTTTCTTTTTCAATTGCCTCACCTCCTGAATTTGTTGAGGATTGTTTAATGGTATATGAAGGATTAAAATATAAATTGGGAGACTTTGGGGATTCAAAATGTTCCACAGATGATGGTGGGGTATAAAACTGATCTAACTCAGAGATTTCTTCACTGCTTGTACTTCCTACATCAATTGAAATGTCAGATTCAGGAGAATATGGGCGACCCAGTGAGTCCTGTCTTTGGTTGTAATATTCATACACAGTGTTGAAAGTGACTTCTTCAACCTCCATTGAAGTGATGGATTCACTCTGGATAATTTCTGGCTTGTGTTTGGAGTCTTTAATTTCAGGCATCTCATGTTTTCCAGCAGCAAGTAAATATTGGGTTAGAGAAGCATCGGATTCCATTTCCTCTGTCCTATATACCTCCTCCAATTTAGAAAGATTTTCAGAAAAGCAAGTTTCTATCTCCTCTCCTTCTGTTTTGGAGAAAGAAGTTTCATTTTGAATTTGAATGTCTTCATAACACATCCCTTTGCCTGCGAGATCCATCTTTTCACTTATTTGTTCTAGATTTTGTTGCTCTCTGCTCATCAAGAACGGCAAGTCCCGACTCAGGGAGAGCTGCCTGTGGACCGTGCCTGCTTCTTGAATGTCACCTGGGTGATTTTCCCTGGTCTTATCTGTATTTTCCTGTGTCTCATCCTCCTGTCTGTGGCACGATGCCAACTCTGGTTCCAAAGGGCCTTTTTCTTCCATTCCACAAACTTCTGACAGCTTTTCCTCACTCGCTGCTTTTTTCAAATGTGCGATAAAGTCTCCATCTCCACTTTCTAGACAACTGTTTTTCTCAGACACGTCAGAATCTCTTGTGTCAACGGATGGTGTTGGATGTGGGACAACTGATTCACTGTAGACTGTGTCACAGAAAGGCTTAAGAGAATGAGCTGGTTTTAATGTTGCTATATTTTGTTCCTGTACAGGATGGATTTCTTTTTCTAAATAAAAAGAATTTTCATCAACACTGCTTTTCTCCACCCGAGTTCTGTTTGAAAACTCTGAACTAGGAGAAATTTCCTGGCTAATCAATATGGTATCTTGTACATTTTGAGAAGTACTCTGAGTGCCAGATTGTAATGTTTCAGGACTAGAAACTTCTACACTATGTGTTTCCTGCTGTTGTCTCATTTCTTGCTCTTGGAACTCCTTAGCTGAATCTTCTATATGACAATACATTTGTTTTAAATCAAATACAATGTACTCTGCTTCGGTCGTTTCCAGAACAGGATGCTGGACTTTTGAATAAGTTTCTTCCGCTTGGATGCAATCTAATTTTTGGAATTTTACATCTGCGTTTTCTACTTGTGAGTGCAATTGCTTTAGGTCAGATGCAATAATAGGCATTTCACATTCCATCTTTTCAGAAATGGCAGACGTATCTACAAGGCCTATTTCAGTCTGATGCTCCCTCGCTTGGATCTCAAATTCCTCATGAGTTTGAGAGGACAGCATTTTCAAATTCATCACAATGTTAGATGAATCTGGCTCTATATTTGAAGACATTTTATCTCCCTGGTACATATTTGCATTTAGATTACTTGAGCTTGATTCTCTTTCCTTTAATGAAAAGCCTGTGTCATCAAGCTTCCTTTGAGGAGCAGTCACAAATGATTTCTTGGTAGGTCTTTTTTCTAGAGCTCTTTTTTCTACCTGCTGTAACTTTTCAAATGCAATGACTCTATGCCTCACCTTTTTCCCTGGATAGTATCTTTCTTTGTCAAAAGGTTCTTCATAGATAATGATAGATGAGTCCTTTGTATTTTGAACTCTGTCAGAAGTTCTCCTAGTGTGGATATTCTGTAAATAGTCCCTTTGGATACATTCTTGCACATTTTCCCATTCTGATGTACGAAGATTTCCAAAATCAGTTCTTGCCTCTTTCCTAGCATTGACTTCAATGAAATCACCTGAATATGGATAAATGGAGCCTTCTGTTTGACGCAGATTTGATTTTTCCTGTACATGTTCCTCTTCTTGTTCACCTTGGCATTGTATGAGTTCAGCTCTGAGTGGTTTGTTGATGTTTGCAGATCTAGAAGCACACTGCATAAATTTGGGGAGTTTTTCTCTAGATATTATACAATGTACATGCTCCTTTTTCTCTACTTGTTGAGTTGTTTCAAGGCTTTGAAAATATTCCCCTATGGAATATTCTTTTACACTTGACTGGGGAGTAAAATGATCTTCTGGATAATCATAAAAATGTGCCCTGACAGAATCTGCCTGAACTTGTACCTGTGCACGATTGGAATATTGTGTACAAATCCCACCAGTGCTTTTGAGTTGACTATAGTCCCTATAATGGACAGGTTCCACTGTTAGATCTAAAATACTCTCAGCTGTGCCTGAATCATTCTCAGCAACACATTTATATCTTCCTGAATCTTGAGAATTAACATCATTAACATATAATTTGTAGCTACAGTTAACTTCTTCAAACTGGAACTTTTGGTTCTGTATTAACAGGACTCCGTGCTGGAACCACATTACAATTGGCTGAGGCTTACCAGATATTAAACATTCAAGTACTATGGAATCCCCTTCTCTACACCTGGCAGACCTTGGCATTTGCTGTAACATTTTTGGTGATTCATTAGTAATATCAGAAGAGAATATAAATTTGTGTTTTGGTGACTGAGTAACTTGATCTCGAGGCATGGGTTCAGGTTCTAGCTGCAACGTTTCTCTCAACTCTTTATCCTGTTCTGGGGTAGGAGTGGCTGCTGTTATCTGAATTTCAACAGGAAAGGAAAGCAGTTCTGCATCAGCAGAGGGAAGATCTGGTGGGTTGGTTTTTACCATATGGAGATTGACTTGGCCCTCTTGACTCCAAGAGGGATGAGGACCTTCTGCTTGATCAAACACCAAAGCCAACTCCTCTTCTTCATCCGTGTAGTCATGGAGGACTGGGACTCTATGTGGGTGGGCATCATACCTTTGTTTAGAACACACTCTAAGTACACCTGTTGTTTTTACCGTTCCATATTGGTTAAACAGCACACAGGTCACAGAACCTGCATTCTGAGGATGAATGGAAGAAAAAGTTAAGGTTGAATAGTTTTCTAAAGTATAAACATGAAAGCCTTGACGACATGGGATGGGCATATCATTGTTATACCATGTCACAATGGGTTGAGGATATCCTTGAAAATGACACACAAACTTGCAGCTGTCACCCTCATAAACTTCTTGAGATTCAACTTCTTGAAGAATCAAAGGTGGGCAACGTTGTGGACGGTTTTGGGAAGAAGTGTCATAAAATCTTGTCAATTTTTCCTCATGTTGAGTTCTGAATTCATCAGTTGTTGGGGAAGCAGAGTCTTGTAATTTTCTCAAGTTATCTTGGCTGACTGTTTTGCTCTCTATTTCTTCTCTCTCTTTAATATTTACAAATGTATCCAAAGATTCACTGGCACATGGCATGTGAATTTGAGATACCTTTTCAGGAGTCTCATATATTTCCTCATTCTTATATATGTTGGTAATATATTTAGATGACTCCCTTATGGTGGTGCTACTCATAATTTCTTCATATTGTCCCTTGGCTTGAACATTTTCATTTACCAGAACATTGTCACGTAAATAATCTTTTGGTGGACTTTCTTCTATGTGTGCATCTTGATTCAGTCTAATTTCAGTCTGGACACTTTCTTCATCCACTGTAGCATGAAAGCTTGTGGGAAGTCCTCCAGATTCTAGAATGTAATCCATTTGGTTTGGAAGAGCATATGGATTTTGAATAATGACTTCAGGTAAATTATCCCTGTTTTCAGCCAAATCAGATACAGATCTGCTCTTAATTTTCTCTCTAGAAAACAGAATATCTCTCTCACTAGCTTCACTCCTCAAAGTTCTTAAGTTTATTTCAGATGTCGTATCTAAAAGAGTTAATTTCCTTTTCTCCATTAATATCTTTCTAGCCTCCCGTAGACGCTGTAGCTTCATTTTGGTCTCCTCATCTAGGAAAATTTCTCCTACATTAAGGCACCCTTTTATGTCAGATTTGCTTTCTAAATATTCTTCATCATTCACATATTCCGTTTTTTTGCCAGCACTTACTCTACTAAAGTGTATAGTCCTCATCATTCCCTTTAGCTCCATGTCTTGCTTTTTATTAAAAGGAGAGCCAGTAAATCTAAGGTCAACCTTTATCCTATCTTGTTTCTTTTCAACTAAAGCCTCCATGTTTTCACATGTCTGCTCTGCCCTTTTCAGAAAGTCTAAATATTTCTCATCTTGCCCCTTTTGGATAACAAGTAAGGATGCGGTCGATTCAGCAGACCCTTCACTATTAATTGCTAATAACCTGTAACTTCCAGAATCTCTGAATTGGACCCTTTTGACCTCTAGGCTGGAAGAATGCTGATGTAAATCACTCTCAGTTTTTATAACCCGGCGAAGACCTGTTGGGATGGGCCGATTATTATGAAACCAAGTCAGTTCTGGAGTTGGACAGGCAATTAATTTACAAGTAAAGACAGCAGGTTCTCCCTCTAAAACATATTTAAACATCAGTTTTTGAGTAAAAGAAGGCTTGAAGTATTCAGGCCAGGAACTTGTAGACGATATTCTATTTGCATATCTTTTAGCTGTCATAGAGCTGTGGTCTATGTCTTCGGAATCTGAAAAGGCATCACGCGTGTCTCTATCTGAATGTTCAGATTCCTCCTCAGAGAACAATTCTGGAAAAAAAGGAAATCATAAAGCATTTTACTATCTTCCATCCTATTTAAAAAGTTGAAAATAAATTTAATTGCAAAGTAGAAAATGAAATAAAGTGCATGCTACAGAGTCTCACAAATCCATAAGAAAATTCACTCACCATATTTGTTCGAATAAACGCAACACCACGCTCTGTTTAAAAGATTCTGACACGAAAATCGTTCGTTGTCTGGTCTTTTCTTCAAACTGCTGAAATTTCTTCTTGAACAAGCAAAAGTGCATTTCAAAATAACATATTCCTGTGCATATTTGTTTTGAGGGCAGGAAAACTCTGTGGTTCTGATAGCTAAGAGGGAAATCTTACCTGACTTGCAGAGAGTGGAATAAACGCCCTTTCTGATCCTTTTGACTGTAGTTAAAACTATATTTTTGAGAATGAACTATTTAAAAATATATACAAGAACTATAACCATAAATGATTAGCTAAAATACAACGAGAAGGCGTTTATTCGAACTAATACAGCTATAAAGTCGCAATGTTATGCAAAGAAAAGCAGGCAATAAGGATCACATGAGACAGCTATCTGCAAGCCAGTGTAAGAGACATATCAATGTTAAAGAGGTATATGTGCATGGAATGTAAACCAGAAAGGGAATGTGTCGATTTCACACGTCCTAAATATAGTCGCATTTCCATCATAATTCATTCATGACATTGCATTCTGAGAATGATAGTCAAGTTATTGTCCATTGCTCAGTTCAATTCACCATGATTTTGAAAACAAAGTTCTACTTCATGATTTCATGCATTAAGATGATAACTATTTATAATACACACTTTTGAAAATGGCTGCAAACATGAATGTAAATATAGATGATATTGTTTAAACTGAAAATTTTGAATCACCATACAACAAATTACTATAAAATGCATGTAACTATCAGCATACTAAACCAAGCATGCGACATAGGAATATATACTCTAAGAGATATATTTGTACATCTATGTCATTTTTCTCAATAATACTCAGAGAAACAAAGCAGTTCAAGGATTCTATTAATCCTTCAGAATTTCTGTTTGGATCTCACATTCATTCTAACAATACCTTTCATCTCCATTTCAACCTGCTGTTCAATCCCTTCGTATAGCATTGATTCAGGGGCTAAAGTGGAAAAAAAAGAAAAGATGTTAGTGATTAACTGCATATACTTTCTGCATCAATTCACAATTTATATGATTAAAACTTTGTCTTTATTATAAAACCAGAAAATTACACTTCCCAGTTCATCAAAAAGCCCATGCCAAACAAATCAATGAGCTAATAAAGTACATGACAATGTTGGCAGAAAGATTCACAACATTTTTTATTTTAAGTTCTCTAAGAAATTTCATTTTTAGTCCTATAATTCACCATGCCTTTACATGCATTCAGAAAAGCAATCCACAAACTAAGGATATATATTTTTTAAATGCTACTGTCTGAACACTAGCTGAGATAAAATTGCAGAGAGAAGGACCATGCATTTTCTAGCTTGCCATTTCTAGCTGATGACTGTTCTGAGTCTTTGCTACAGAACTAAATATTTTCGTTAGTAATTCTTCTTCAGTGTGAATCACGTTTCTATGTTTAAACTACACAAAGTCCCTTATATACCAAGGAGTGAAACAAAGACATCTCAACTCAAACTGCTTTTACTCTATGGGGAACAGGCTGAGCTTTAGACACATGGCCTCTGCAACAGCTCTCTGAAGAAGGCTGGGACCCTCGGACAACTCTTGTTCTTTAGCCATTGTGGCTCTGTGTGAGTGGCTGGGACTCAGCTTCTTAGTTCCTTACGGTCTTTAGCATGAAGTTAATTACAAACTCCATGTTATTTTCAGTGATTCCCTTTTCCCTTCAAGGATGGTTTGTATTTATGACTCAGTGTTTAAAAATTTTTAGTGTTCAAACCAAGGGTAACTTTTTTTTTTTCTTTTTTGAGACAGGGTCTCGCTTTGTAGTTCAGGCTGGCCCTGACCTCAGCCTCCAACTCACATCACAGCAATCCTCCTGCCTCTGCCTCCGAGTGCTGGGATGACAGGCATGAGCCACCCCGCCCGGCACTGTGGTATGTGGTACTGGTTGCTGCTGGGCGTGAGTCTCCACACCCAGTATTGTATGTGGTTACCGAGGATCGAACCTGGGTCCTTGCACTTGCAAGACAGGTGCCAGAACCACCGAGCTAAATCCCTGGCCCAAGAGTAACTTTTTTAAGTTACTTGGTTTGGTTTGTCATGCTTTTGCTAGGTAAGAATAAAGTTAGGAAAGATAAATTAGCTCTATATGTAAGAATGAGACATGTGAATGTAGAGAAGTTGGAAATTAGGATGAGAAAGAAAGGTAGCATGTTAGTTCAGTACTATCCTAAGAACTCTGCTTAAACAGATTTACAGGGATATACCCTCCCTTGATCTTGGGAAACTATTATGTGGCCTAAATGAACTTATTAGATCAAAATTAAAAAAGAACACGTAAGTAGTAGCCTTCTGTTAAATCACAAGACAACTGTTTGATCTTACATTCGTCAAATGTCTAAATATTTTTAAATGTTTTAAGTTCAAGTCAGGCAGTCTGGAGCTGCGGAAAAAAGACTTTGCTTCAAGAACACTTTAATGATTTAGAATTGAGTGAATTGAGATCCTGGAGAAAAAATGACCAGCTCAAATCTCCTCTGGAAATGTGACATCAAAATGCTGTATTCGGCTCTTTTCTCTCACCTCTAATATAGTCAACTTCCAATGACACATTGCTGTGAAGACTGTCAAAGCTGTCCACAGAATGACGTGTAGACAGTACTTCCAGAATAACAGACAACAGGCTACTATCTAGAATATATACAAAGAGCTTAAAAATTCAGCCCCCCTATTTAAAGACCCAATTCAAAAATGGGCATCTGAAATGAACAGACACTTTTCAGAGGAAGAAGTAAAAAGCTAATAAGCATATGAAGAAATGTTCAACATCACTGGTCATTCGAGAGATGCAGATGAAAACAACACTGAGATTTCATCTCACTCCACAAAGAATGGCTGCCATGTCAGAATTAGTCAGCAACAAATGTTGGTGAGACTGTGGAGAAAAAGGAATATTTCTCCACTGTTAGAGGGAGTGTAGATTTGTAAAACCACTGTGGAGATCAGTGTGGAGATTTCTCAAAAAACTAGGATTAGAGATCCTATTTGACAGGGCCATTCCTCTGTTAGGTACATACACAAAACAATTAAAAGATTCATATCACAGCAACATATGTGCAACCATGTTTATAGCAGCTCAGTGTGTAATTGCTAAATCTTGGAAACAACTCAAATGCCCATCAGCTCTAGACTAGATAAAGAAGATATAGTTTTTTAATAAAATGGAATATTACTCTGCCATAAAGAATGATAAACTTGGGCCAAGGATTTAGCTCAGTGGTTCCAGAGCCTGCCTTGCAAGCCCAAGGTCCAGAGTTCGATCCCTGGAAACCACATACTACAATGCTGGGCGTGGTGACTCATGCCCACCAGCAAGCAGTACCAAATACCACAGTGCCAGGTGTAGTGGCTCATGCCTATAATCCCAGCACTCAAGAGGCAAAGGCAGGAGGATTTCTGTGAGTTCAGGGCTTGCCTGGGCTACATAGTGAGCTCAAGGCCAGTCTGAACTACGAAGCAAGACCTTGTCTCAAAAAAAAAAAGAATGATAAATCAAAGTCATTTATACTCATATGGATGTACCTTATGGACATAATCATAAGTGAAATAAAGAGGTCACAGATATGTAAATGTAGTATCTTTGATATGAGAAACTGAAGATGTAAATGAATTCTATAATGTATGGTAGATATTGTGAAATAGAAAACATTCAAAGGGAAATGTGATGTAGGGTTTAGTAATGAGGGGAAAGAAAAAAATGTGATGGTAAAAAAAATAGGAAACAAAGCTTAGGTATACAGGGGCAAGGGACTGTAGGTTGGGTATAAGAATGGGAAAAGTGAGAATTAAGTCCTGTCATATGCTGATACAAAGTCTCAATGTTTGTGTGATCATGATGTATACATATAATGTACCAATAAAGATTCAAAAAATATTGAAGAGCAGAGGCTAAGGAAAGAGAGGAAAGTTATCCTTGCCCAGACATGTTTATCTGTGTTCTTTCAGTTATAGTGGAGAATCAAGTACAATAATGACACAATAATGATCTTTCCATGAGAAAACCCTACAATTCCAGGAGAATCCAGGCATAGAAAAAGAGTTATGACCTATTGAAAAACATCACAAATTACTAATTTTGGTCCAGACAGACCCTCAGTATTTTCAGCACACAGTTTCCATTTTCATGGCCTCCTTATAAATACCGATGTTCCCCAGATCTGAATAGAAAAGATAGATAGTAATCGTTGAATCTTTTACTACAATCTTTCTTTCTTTGGGTTTTTGTTTGTTTCTGTTGTTTGAGACAGGCTCTTGTTAGGCAGTTCAGGCTGGCCTTATTTCACCATATAGCCCAGACTGGCCTTGAATTTGCAGTAGTCTCAGCCTCCCAAGTGCTGGGATTGCATGTGTTTACTATCACATCTGGGTAGATTATTGTCAGAGTACTGAAATGTTTAAATTTAGCAGAGTGACCGGCACAATAATAAATACTTAGCAAACTACAACATTTTAGCTTTCTTTGGTATGCATTCTATGCACACATTTGTTAAATATTACTCTAAGTTATAAACTATAAACTGCAAGTAAACTATAGAGCACCATGCACAAAATAAAGCTCAATTTTTTGAACCTAGAAAATTAAACTTCACAAATCTAGGAGAGTTAAATTTTTAATCAAATTTGGCCAATGGCTTTGGTCTACTTGAAAGCCATTTATGACTAGAATGCTAGATATAGTCTAATTAACTTATTTACCAATTCAATCAGCATGATTGCATAAAATTGCAGAAAGTGATGAAGATGAAATGGAATATGTCATAGCTAAAATACTAAATAGCCACCTTCTACGCTTAGCCCCGCTAAGGCTGCCCACCCTCCACAGACTGTGTACAATGCAGCTTAGTGTTCTCGGTCTATCAGCTACACAGTGCATGTGATACAAAACGGAGTATTTCCACCGTGTGATGGCTCCACTCTGATTCCTCTATCTTTATACCTCCATCAGTCCAGGTTACATCAATCAAAGATTTTTCTTCCCAAACACAGAGGAACTGGGTGGTATCGCCATACTGCACAGTGAGATCTTGAAGATGCAAGAGACTCCTGGGCCCCTCACCCACTAACTCTCAGGCTCCATTAACTCCCTGCTTTCTCAGATGGTGAGAAGGGCACAGAGTTGTGCAACTCTATCTCGAACAGATGCAGCCTTGTGGGTGGAGCTCACATACACTTTCAAAACCTGCCCTTCATATTCGTATGATGATCCTTGGAATGACTTAACTTCCTTTTTGAGATATTTTGCTCCCTCCTTTGTGAAAGAGGAATTTGCCCCTGTCTGGGACTTGGTAGAATGTAAGAGTATATCTTTCTCAGAACTTTGCCTATCTTGGACTTGGACTGTATAAGCAAAGAGACAAGAAAAAGAAAAAATAATGTGATCTAAGCTTTGTCACTTGGCTAGGGTAGCAGCACAGACTGTCATGAAAGAGGAAGAAAAACAGCCCTGTTCCTTGGAAATGGCTACTCTAGGATGTTGGAATCACAGAAAAGAATCCTCATCCTTGACCAAGCAACAAGTGGATGATGAAGCCTTAGGTGGGTGCCATACAGTATGGCTCCTTCCTTCTTTTGCCATTGCAGCTATGCAGAATGACACAGTCAACCTTCCTTCCTCCATATTATTTTTAGCTGACTATATTTCTGATACCATTTATCTTCCCTTTATCACACACTTTACGAACGATATACAACAAATAGGTCATTTAACAATGCAATGTTGTTTAGAAAAAACGAAAACCCCAAGCAAAGTTGATGCTTAAACAAAAGAATGACGCGTTTGCTAATGAATAGAATATACCTACTTCAGTGCAGTTGAAAGTGCACAAGTCAACCATAACTGAGGGCTGGGGGAGCTTTGCTGGATGTTACTTTATTAGTAGATTATGGACGGGCTATATTATGCAGTGAAACAAACCGCAGACTCTCGTTAGTAACAGGGGAACTGGAAGGTATGCAGTAAATCAAAGTCCTTGAAGCAAGGTGGGCTTTACCTTTTGGAGTCACTGTGAGGATAGCGGCACAAGTGGCGTCCCCAGCACTATTGGTTGCTTTGCAAGAGTACCGCCCAGCATGCTCTGAGTAAGCATCAACTATAAGCATCAAAGCCATGCCCGTGGACTCCTCAAAATGGAAAACTACATCTTTTGTTGGTGCAATTGGCTGCTGGTTATGAAACCACTGGATGTCTGGCTTGGGGATGCCAAAAACCCTTGCATGAAATCTGACTGTCTCCCCGCTGTGCACCCTGAGGCTTGACAGAGGCTGGATGAAGAAGGGCTTTTGGCCAAGGGCCTCCTTCTTAAATGAAACTGATGAAGAGACATGCCATTGGGAGTCTGATGTAACTTCTTCAAATTTGCTAAATCCTGAAAAGAAGCATGCCAGTTTTTAATGTCTTTCCCTGCATTGAGATCAAAACTCACTTGGAGATGCATCATACATTTCAGGGATGGATTAGAACCCGGTCTAATCCTAATGCTTTGTGCCTAACTACTGAATCGGTCACACAAGTTCACCTCTACTCCCCGAGATAGGCAAGCTGAGACATGAATGGGCCAAGGAACTTCACTGTGTTGTTCATGAAGGATGTAGTGGAGGATGCAGCTGGGTTTAGGTATTAGATTTTTCTTTCTCAGTTTGTAAAATAAGCTTTTCCATGTTGTAAACATCTTTTCATTCATTACTAAGAAAACACCTAATTATAGCATTTAAGAGTAAAGAAAAAACCAGAAGCTCTTCTACATCCTTATCTATTTTATATACTTAATTCTATAGAGGTTATACTCTTTCAGGACAGTAGTCTGACTGCATAAAAATATTATTATCCTTGTCTTGAACTATTACAATTCAGGAGTCTTAAAAATAGAAATGTGGAACCGCTTTGACCCTGGGCCCCTCCACACTCAGGTGATGGTAAATACATCCAGCCTGTGAACAGATGGGAAACGCCTGCTGTACCTCCCGTGAAACCATAATGGTGTCAGTACAATGAGGACCTGACCCTGCAGAGTTTTCAGAAATACAAGATATTTTCATCCTAGCTAAATAAGAAAGCAAACTTAGCAATTGCTTTGGCATCACTCTGATACGTGCTGATCAGGAAGCATGAAGGGGACTGTGACAGATCCATTTCACAAAACTCAACAGGGAAAAAGCAGGACACAGTAAAAAACATGATGGTGTCTCATTCAGAGAGAGAAGGGGGAAGTGAGGAGCAAGAACACTGTATATAACATGAGAATAATTAGTTGCATTATGGAGAATGGTCAGATCAATGTTGATTTACGTGACATCTTCAGTAACTGTTACTGGCCTTGTGGAATTAGATCAGTATGAAATGTAGTGCTGAAAGTGGCTTGAGCCTACCTTCCAGTCTCAAGTTGGCTGTGCTGGACACTTGGCCTACAGCGTTACTAGCGACAAAAGTGTAAGTCCCTTCATCTTCTGGATAAGCTTCAGCAACTTCTAATTGATAAGTGTCTTCAAACTGGGTCATTTTGAAGAACCTCGATGGCTTGATTTTCTTGTCTTTGCTGTACCAAGACACTTTTAGGTCTGTATTACAAAGAAAAAAAAGGCGTAAGTTTAAATCTCAAAAAGGGGCAGATTTCTAAATTTAACCTCAAACACAATGTTAGATTATAGGCCGCATTTCTTATTATCTGCCATTATAAGATTTCCTTTTATCGTCAAGAAAGGAATATGACTCTAGAAAAATCTAGCCTGTTTTATTATTGAACTAGTTACAATGTTTATAATGATAGAATTTTAGTTGCATTCTTTTAATGTACTTGAATGTCATGTGGTGGAAACAAGGATATGATTGTGACATATTTGTGGTCCTTGAGAAAAAGCCCTAGGTAGCCATTATGAAGCACTGGGTCTGGGCTGGTGGTTACATTCTGGGATAGGAATTAAAGAGCGCCTTCAATCCTGGTTTGCAGAAAGATCAATCAAAAAGAGAACAGAGAAGACCCACATCCTACAAAGTCTAGAACAGACACCCTTGAGTCTAAAGAAAACAAATGCTATAAATTTTTGATGGTGTATTGAACTGGTTTAAATGTATATATCAATATGTGTGGCACAAATGAACAGAAAATGATTTTTAAAACTGAGAGAGAAACATGGGATTTGGGCATCTTAGACACATTTAGCTTTTTTCAAATTGGCAGTTATATTAGATTATAATGCAACTATTTCCATATAAATAATTGAGCTATTTTCATAAAAAATAAAATGCAAATCAAGAATAAAGCAAAGCATAATCATGTTTCATGTTTTAAGGTAATACGTGTTTTAAATTTAATTGTTTTAATTGCCGGAGTCAAAGCCATTTCATCTTTGGAGCACATTCATTATGCCAATACCTTATCTCAGTTCTGTCTATTGGGTTCCTCTAGCATCTTAAGTGTTTTGACTTCAGTGTCAGTGTATGAAGATTCCCTTCCTTCCTATCATGGTAGTCATTTGTAAAGCATAGCTTCTCTTCTTAAAGAAACCAATCTTTTTTGTTCCTTACATAGCAAAGGAGGTTTGAAGGTGGACTCCTAATTGATACCTTGCCGTTGTGTGACATTGGACACACCATTTAACCTTTCTGAACCCGTCTTCTCTTTGAAAAATGGCACACATAATAATTCATGGCCTGTTCACTGCACGAAAACACTGTGAGGATTAAGTAAGATGCGTGGTGAAAGAAAGGACATGATTGTGACGTAGGTGTCAGTCCTTAAAGCAAGATAGTCTAAAATGCAGAGGGGATCAGGACCAGCTCCACTGATGCGCCGCAGGACCAGGACGTACAACAGGCAACACCATCTCGTGGAATTCAGCAGTTATCCAACAACTGCGGGGTGTGTGTGTGTGTGTGTGTGTGTGTGTGTGTGTGTGCATGCGTGTGTGAGAGAGAGGAGTTCGGTGGCCTCCTTCAAAATTCTCTGCCTATTCCTACAGTTTTTCCTTTGCTGAACTGAATGAGGAACGAGGGCACACCGGAACTGCCGTGAGTAGCCAACAATAAATGGGCCAAAAGGTGAAAAGTGTCCTGGTAGTCACTGGGTGCGTCTGGCCAAGCTGCTGCTCTCTGCACTGGTCACTGGCTTCCCATGGCTTCTTTGAGGTCTCCTAGTCTTGTTTCTCCAAACTCCTGGCTACTTCTCCAGTTTACCCTCTTGTCCCTTCTGGCTGCCTTTGCTGGAGGCCTCCTCAGCACACTCCTAGCCTGCAATAATAGTCTCTGCCCTGGTCCTCTCCCTCCACATTTTTCCATGTATCTTTCTCTTATCACAGCATTATTTCTAAGAACAACTCTGATTAGGTTATTGAGGTTTAACAAGTCTTTTAGTGCCTCTTCAATGTAAATAAGATGAGTATCCAATCCCAACAGAATGCTCAGGGTCAGGATCTGGCCATTCAGGCCATTGCTTTCCAACCAGACTTAAACCGCTGTCTGCAGCCCACAAAGTTTCTCTAAAGCTCCTGTGACGTCGTGAACTTTGCTCTCTCTGTGCTCGACGATCCTTCACCCATGCAACTCTCTCCAGCTGCTTCAGAGACAAAACACCACATACACGGCCAGGCATGGCACTCAGATCCCTGGCACCTGTCTTGGCAATGCATCTCCTTGCCTGTGTGCTGAGCTCTTGAAACGGAATTGCCCAGTCTGGGCACCCACAGCACATCTCAACAGTGGGAGCATAATATATACTGGCAGGATAAAAATGGAAAATATGCTCAAATAAGCCTTGACATGTCTCACTCCTAGACTAGTTACCTATCGTTTCACTACACAGGTGTTCCTCTAAGTCTCCAAACCACACTCATTCCCTGGAGAGCAAACTTAGGAGGAAGAAGGCCTTCCAAGTTTAATCCTCCTTTTCCTAATTTCTCCTACAGCAGTAGGGGGCAGCAGAGACCTTGGACAATGTTTTCCTTTAAAAAAGCACCACCAGGTTGCCAGGAAGCATGTTTTATGTAAGTACTGAGTAATGAAAACCACAAAAGACCAAGTCCTTTGAAAGCCCCCAGTCTCCACCAACCTGACGGCAGGGGGCTGGCTTTACTTTGTTAGGCAATATCTGGTCAGAATGCATTGGTATGTTTCCAGTCCCGAAAATTTTCATTATGTGATTCGGCAAACTACTGAAAGTTCAATGAATTTAATTTCCATTGTACAGAAAATATGTCTACAAGATGCTAAAAATATCTACTTGTGTGTAAATTACCACACACAAAGTTACCGACCTCATGAGTTTCTAAGACTGGTTCATACATTTAAAGATATCAGCCAGGCAGGAAGTCCAGAGAAATTTTCCCTTTCTATTCCAGAATCTTACAGAAGGGTTAAAATGCCTTTTCGCAACATCTTAAAGGCAAAAGTCAAAGATGGCTTCTAGAGGAACTGCCATTCCACAAATACAGTTAAGTATGACTACTTCAGATAATTCAGTATATGTCTACATGAAAAATGTTCTGTAAAATTCAGTAAATGGATACTTTAGTGTAGTTTTAGTGAATTTCACTTTAAAATAATTTTCTTTACTGTGTTAGATATTATCAAATAAATTCTTATTGATTGATATTTTATATTTTTCAAATACTATGTTTCAAAGATAGCGGATCTGTGGTATTTATTTCTATTGTCTGTTTATACCTTCTCTCTGTGGCTACATCAGATGAAGGCACTGGGTGCCAGTCATGTGGCAGTGAAAGGTGCTTGACATACATTATACTTTAAGTTGTACTTTAATTATGCTCATAAAATCAAACAGGTCCTTTTGGTTTCTAGATCAACATCTCCATCCCAGAGGAGAAAATCATTAGGTCAGAATGCCAGCGTAAGTGCTAACTTGTTTAGGAAAATAGCTCTCGGCCTGGTAGAGACTGGGCAATAAACTAATGAGGCAAGCATAATTATAAGCAAAACAATAAAACATATTAAAAGTGCTGGAGATAAGCAGGCCTTGAGAATTTCCCTTCAGTGTTAGTGTCCAAAAGCCAAGAGAATAAGCAAGTAATTTTCATATGGAATAAACTAGTCATTCATTCTTGTGATTTATTTTGTCTGCAATCACAATCAGTTTGAAAAGATTTAATATATATTCCTTCATCTTTCCAAGGGCAGACTTCTGGGTGAGAAAGGGCTGGTGGTATGTGGGAAGCGCATACTAAAGAAGAAACAGCTAAGTGAGTAAGATATTCTACACAAGGGGCATGTGCTGCATGCTGACTTGAGTTATGAAACTTAACGCTGATCATAATCTTAGCAATCCATGTCATTTCACAGTCCTCCATCGATCCCACTGACAATTACGTAGTATCTTCTATGTACAGGCATTATTCTAGGGCAAGTTTCCACTCCTGCCTTCACGGAGCTTCCTTTAGCACAGGCACTAGTTTTCCGGTGGCAGGTCGTGGGCACTAAACCGCTATCGTCACTATCAGGAAATGTACATTCCAAGACGGAATCTAATTGGATTCCCCACTCCTTTCACAAGGGGAAAAGAGCCAGAGAACTCATCTATTTGCTAATGGTCACGACTTGGAGCCATGGTGCAGATCCAGCCTCTTTGACCAGGACGACTACTTTTGGCCTCCACAGGATATTTCCTTCCAATGGAATGTACCTTTCATATAGCTTTTCCATAGACCAAATAATATCTGACAAGTAATGGACTCTTCTTTGAGACCTACATAGGTGCTATTATAATGAAAAAAGTCATCGTTTTATTATAATTTCTCATTTAAAAGTGCAGATATAGTCATAATGAAGTAGTCATTTTTTTAAGTAGAGTGGAAAATGCTGATCTAATTTTTATTGTAAAAGAACACGACTCTTACTGACTCCTTCTTTTAAAGAATACAAAACAGTAGTTTTGTAGGAAAACACTGATCTAATTTTCAATTCAGTAATGCAAGTAATCTTCTGTTAGGTGCCCCTTATCTTCAAATTATGCACAAGAAGTGTTTCTGATGGAGGAAAGGGTGAGAGGACCTTTTCCCTCACATCCTTCTTTGTAAATGTGAGCAGCAATTCTGTTTCTTCACAAACCTACCTGTTCCAGAAACTCCACACTGAAAACGAGCCGGACGCCCCTCTGAGGTGACGGTGTCTTGAAGTGGTGTGATAATGGTGGGAGGATAGACTGGCATTTCCTGATCAGGAGACACGATTTCTGGAACTAAAGGAAAAGAACACATGATTTCATCTCCATGAAGAGCCGACAAAAAGGGACTTCTTGATTTATCTCCATCTTGCAATGGAGTGCTTCCAAAGCTGGGCAGCAACCAGGTTTTATGAATTCCAAGTTGTAATTTGAATGTGCCAGGAGAGCATAGAAACTGGCTTTGGAGGCTTTCTTTTCATCTGGGGAGCAGCAGGGTGTCCCTACCTTCCACCGACAGTGAAGCCGAGGTTGTGGCGACTCCGTAGTCATTCTTGGCTTCACAGGTGTAGACAGCCGCATCCTCTGGGAAGGCTTCAATCAGCAGCAGGGTGTACTCCTGCCCGTCGTGAAGAAATTTGCACTTGAAGCCAGTGGAGAGCAGCTGCTCCTCCTTGTACCAAGAGATTTTGGGCTGTGGCCTCCCAGATACTACAGCACAGAAGCGGGCAGGCTTGCCAGACTGCACAGTCGTGGGCTGGAGCTCCTGGAGGATTTGGGGTGGCTCAGGAGCTAGAAGGGAATGACCGAAAATGGCCCATGAAAAAGCGTAAAGATGCAGATGAGCGAGCAAAACACTACATTAATTTGTGGCTGGGTGGTTACATGCCTAGAAACAGAACTTGAGGGAGGGAGCATCTTACTTGCCTGAGGAGATTAGAACATTCTTTTCTCAGAGTGGGGATTTCATTTTCAAGTAGAGAAAACAGCTTCAAAAAATGTTTTTTATACTTGGGGGAGGGATACTGAGAGTTCCAAGTTCTGCAGTATCCCATGTTTACCCTCATTTCTGGGGCGGAGCAATGGACACCAGAAAGAATTCTGGCATGTGCTATCTATTTTTCTGGTTATTTGAGCAAGTTTCAGGGCTCAGTGAAGGTAGGCCTGTTTATGTGTCCTAATGGCCAGATGTCTAAATATATGTCATAGTCATTTCATTACGTACAGGTGCCAGTGAAATGCAGTAAGTGAGTACTGAACGGGTGAATATTATTTCATACCCAACTAAAAGCAACTAACCACATTTACACAAAAGCACTTTCTAGTTTTGTTAAGGGAAGACATTCTTACTGGTGGTTGAGTGAGATGACTTAGATAAATCAAATACCCAGAAATGTGGAAAAAACAGTCCTCTGAGGCCGGGTCTGACACCTCTGTAGAAGATATTTACCCCTCTATGCCTCAGTTTCCCCAGCAGTAATACAGAGATAAAAATAACTGGACACCAGGATCATTTGATCTGTTAGGGACTCAGTGACATTTGGCAAATGTTCACCTCTCACATGCTGCAGGAGTGTTTTGTTTAGAGAGAGTCCAGGGTGGGGGTGGGAGGGGGTTCCATTTTCTGTTTGTATCTAGCTTAGCCTCAGATCTAGGCCAGCTGTAAATGTGGTGCTAAGATGTCTGAAGAGGAAAGCAGGGGTTTAGTTGTCACTCCTGGAGATAGTGACAGCTCTATGGGAGTGCGTGGTAGGCTGTGGGATTCCTCTTCCAAAGCAAGAGCCTCTGGTCTTGGAGCACGAGGACAGTGCCTGTGACTCCTTCCCGAGGCCTCTGCGATCTCAAAGGGGATCTGTGAGTTCTCCCCTCCTGGAGGCTGGAATTATCTGAATTCCTTCTACAGCAGTACTATTAGTACTTAAGCAGTTAGAGTGGAGGGCGAAGACCTAAGAGAGTTTCTATGTCTAGAAAACCACTTGGAGTCTGTTGAAGTGATATCAGGTGCATGTGCAACAGTGTTGATCAACTAAGTGAGAATCTGGGAAGTTCGTAGAAACGATACCTCCATATCCCTTTTAACAACTGCTCTCCCCTTTCCATAGGGATAACGTAAACATAGACATAGCTGCATTCATATGAGTACCATGAGTTCTTTAGAATTCACCCAGAAACTACCAGAGAATTAATGGCTTAATAAAGAGGATTATTCCAGGTGGAGATGGATGCCAGGTTCTTGTGTATGGTGAGCAAAAAACTGAAAGTGTACACCCAATAGTAGAAGAAAGAGCAGCTACGTTTATTGAAGTCAGTGGGAGGGTGTGCTCAGGCCATGCAGATCTGTGCTGACAGAAACAAAAAGGTGTCATGCAGGGGAAAAGCGATGCAGGAACTGCAGGGGAGTAGGATCAACAGAGATAAATCAGGCTTTCAGTTTTAAAAACATCTGCACCTAGCCCTGGGATATGACTGTCAATCATCTTTCTGTGGATGCGAGTGACAGCGATGACTGACAGGGTGCTGCGTCATTTCAGAGGCATCTAGGAGGCCCGGCTCTCCTGAACTCACCCAGTGTTAATCACATGCACGGTAATCTGCTGCCTGAGTATGAACCTTTAATGAGGTTCGACGCAGGAGAAAGTTACTGACGGTCATGGCGAGGGATCTAATAAGCATCTGCTCTGGCCTGGAGCTGTAGAGATTTTCTGAGTCTCTATTCTTCCTACTTTTGCTTCTTTTAGGATAAAGGAAGCAGGGTTGACTCTGGGGTACTCAGGTAGATGGAAGGGGAGTGGCTTCTCAGCCCCGATTACATAGGTGTCCTAGATTTCCAAAATCTTTTTGAGTTTCTACCTACATACCGTTGACATAGAGAGTCACGGAACTCCTGTTCCTTCCCGCTACAAAGGTGTATTCGCCTGCATCACTATGTCTGGTCTCAGAGATAAACATCCTGTGGATTCTTCTCTCTACCACATACTGGTGTCGTTCCTCAACTTGGAAGTTGATTTCAATGCCATCTTTATACCAGTGAGCATCAACATCATCTTCATTAACCTCAAACTCAACCACAGCACGCTGTTTCTCAATGACCTGTTGATGGAGAAATATAAAAATAAATCCAAAAACATACTTGGTTTCCTTTTAGTTAGTCCATTTCTTAAGTGTCTTTCTGAAGACTGTGCAAAACCTATACATTGTTATAAATAGACCGATTACATTTTAACTTTTTCCTGCCTGGTCTTGGATAAATAGTATATAAATTTACTTTGTAGAGAATCCAGCTTACTCCTGTACTAATTTAAAGTTGTCCAAAGAAGCAATTACTTCACTTTTAAATGTTTATTTCTTGATTAATAATAAGTAAAACAATAATGTTTTATATCTGGGACCTTTCAATTATTTATGGAGCTCTTCAATGTTATGATTCAACTTGATTTTTGTATCCTATGAACTTATGGACTGGGTAAGAATTATTACCCTTACTCTGACTGACTAAACCAAGGTTCAGGATTGGAGTGTAAAGAATGCAAGACATATCTAGGCTATCAGAGTCCTCATTGAAGGACTTTGCAATATGGCTTAAAGTCTCTTAAGTCTGATCTCTTTGGATGAGCAGTATAACGGATCTGGTCTCAGGACATATTGCTCTGAACATATTTCCTATGTTGTATCTTTTGAGAAGACAGGTGCACACAAAGACAAGCTCTGCAAAGGCAGCGAGCAAAGGTGTTTGCTCAGCATCTTTGCTAGGAGTTTGGCATTGGATGGACTGGGATTCTTCTTAGAATATGCCAGAAATATTCTCAGCCACTAAGTCTTTGCACACCTGGCTTTTCCTCGCTAGAAACTCAAGACTGTACCACTTGTTCTAAATTTCTTTAATTCTAATTGACGTGTGAACATCGCAATTTGAATTTTAGTTCTCCAGTTGGTGCCGCTTGGCAGGTAGCCATTTATTAAAGACTGGCGTTTCTACAGCTGCTTTAATTATTTAGACAGCTGCTGAGGACACACTTATTCCCTGGGCGGAAACTGTGACTAAATTGATGTCAGCATAAGAATCTAAACTAGTAGCAAGGAGCTGATTTCAATCTTTAAAAATCTGTGGTTAGAAAATTTAAAAGTCAAAAATTAAAATATGAAAGTATGGGTTAGGGATTATTGATAATTTCTCAAAAAGTTCAGTCGTGTAGACAGTACCTGAACCTCCTTTTTAAGACTTCGGATGCGAACATCTCTGCCCTCTACAAAGAGGTTAGCACTCGACATGTTGCCTCCTGCTACCACTGTGTACTTCCCGGCATCTGACATCCGAGTGGACGGAATCAGAAGGCGGTGAACATACTTCTCCTTCTGAATCTTTATCCTGTGGATGACACAGAAACTAGAGCTCAGTGTATGTGATTCAAAAGAAACAGAAAATTGCTGGGCGGCAGCGAGAGAACACAACTGACCTATCTGCCATCTGCAGTTCCTGGCCATCTTTCATCCACTGGACAGTGATGTCGGGCTCAGAAACCTCGCATTCAAACATTGCTCGCTTCTTCTCAAGAACCTTAATGTCCTTAATGTGTTTTCTAAATTCTATATGACGAGCTGGAAAGTAAAGGAGAACATTAACACGTAACAGCTTTATTGAAATAGAATTCATATACCACACAATTCAGCCACGTGGAGTGTACAATTCAGTGGCTTCTGGTGCATTTAGAGTTATGCAACCACAACAATAATTTTAAAATATTTCATTTTTCCAAAAAGAAACCAAGCACCCCTTGAACTCACACCTTAGACTCTTCTCATTAACTCCCCCTGGACAGCCAACCACTGATTTATGTCTCAATAGGTTTGTTTATTCCGAACATTTCATATAAAAGGAAGAATATAACATAGGATCTTTTTGTCTGTTTTCTTCCTCTCTAACATAAAGTTTTCAGTGTAGTAACATGTATCGTATCAGTATTTCCTTTTTATTACTGATTACTATCCCATCGTAGAGATATTTCACATGCCATCTATTCATGAATGGATAGACCAACATTTTACACGTTATTCTTGATATTTTTTCTATGGATATGACATTTTCGAAGCCATACCTTCCACGTAGAGGGTGGCTGTTGATGTTGCTTTGCCAGCCACAAATGTATAGTCAGCAGCATCTCCAAAGTGAACATTCCTGATGTTTAAGTAGTGCGTGAGCTTTTTGGTTCTCATTTGACATTTATCAGTTGACTTGATTTCCACACCATTCTTTAACCACTTGTAAGAGATGCCTTCGTAATTTACTGTCACCTCAAAAGTAATAGTGTCTTTTTCTTCAGCATTGATGTCCTTCAGCATAGATGTAATCATGATTGCTGCGACAGAGGAAAGGAAAAACACTCAGAGAGCGTCTACATAAGTATCATGGCCATTGTAACCGCCACAGAAAGGAAACTTAGAATGTTTTTTAGTATTTGTGTTGAGATATGAGCTTGGATATCTCCTACACACAGGGTTAGGCGAGCTGAGAGAGCACATAGAGACTGAATCGAAGGCACAGAAGCAGCTTTCTAGGCTGCCTTTTAATGTCACTGTAATTAAGAATTTTATCCAGGCAGAGTCACTAGTGTCTAAGTCAGTGTGAGGACACACAGTGGATGTTTTATTAAGAATTTCTGAGTAGTCAGGAAGCAAAAGTGCTATATATGGAATAACTACTAGTCTGCTGACTGTTTATAGATAAGCCTAAATATTTCTATCCATTCGTGCATATATTTACTTACGGGTAACTGTCAAAGTGGCACTGACTTGGTCATTGCCACAGACAAACGTGTATTCTGCTGAGTCCTCTGAGCTGGTGTTCATGATTATCAGCTGGTGCAGTTTTCCTTGCACGACTATTTTGAACTTTTCACTCATTTCAATCTCCACTCCATTCTTCAGCCACATGGATGGCACATTGAAATGGGACACTTCACATTCAAAGGAGGCAGTTTTGGTCTCAGGTACCTCGATACTTTTCATGGTTTTTGTAATATGCAATGCTTGGGAAAATCAGAGATTTCAGTGAATATATTTTATTTAAAAACAGATAAAGCAAAACAAAAATAAAAGAACAAACAAATCCCTAAAGCACCCACTGGACAGCCTGATACTCACTCTCCACAAACAGCTTCGCTTTGCACTCCAGCTGCCCCACCATGGCTGTATACTCCCCCGCATCGGAGGGAGAGATGTTCTGCAGCATGAGTTTGTGGACCTTCCTCTCAGAGACCAGTCTGTGCTTGTCACTCGGCTTGATCTCCACATTCTTATGGAACCATTTGACCGGAACTGTGTCATGGGAAACACTGACTTCAAAGGCAACGGTGGCATTTTCTAAGGCAGTCACGTCCTTTGGCTTCTTGATGATCTTGACAGCTGATGAGGAAAATTGGAGAAATTTAGTAATATGACCAACTTACTGGTAGTTATTGCTGCCTACGTGTGAGGAGGTTTTTAGTTTACTTACTCTCAACGTGTAGCCTGGCACTGGCTCCCAGCCTTCCAAGTCTGAATCCATACACAGACTCATCCGCAATGGCACAGTTTTTAATTCTCAGAGAGTAAGTTGTTCCCTTGACTGAGATATCGTACTTGTCATTGGATTCCAGAGCAACACCATTTTTGATCCACTGGACTCCTTTGACGTTGGGGTGTGTGAGCTCGATAGTAAAAATGGCATCCTGTGTCTCTGTCACTGTGAGGTTCTTCAGAGTCTTCTTAATTTTGACAGCTGAAGTTGAATTAATGACTATTTAGAAAGCTGATGATAGCTAGCAAGGGAAATAAGTCCTGAACGAGATCATTGCCCAGTTGTCTTGCAAAACAATGGTTATCAAAGCTTCGGGGGTCACCCAGGGCCTTTAAAAAGATACCTTGTGACGATTTAGGGAAACCCGGGATCCGGTTAGACACAGACATTGTACAGTGATTGTTTTATACTTGTCTGGGATAAAATTTGCATATTCATACTCTACTAGTTTAGCAGTGTGGCTGGAGAAAGTTGAAAGAGGACTGAGAATTAAACTGTTTAATTATTTCATAGAACTAGGAAATGGCTTTATCACCTAAACACATCTCATAAGCAACACGAGGCCTCATACTATGTGGCTCTGAAGGAAAGTTTAACAAATCATGATTTTATCAAATGAAGATATATGTAATCAGAAATGGTCATGCTATTGTATAACAGCTAAGAAAGCAATGTGATCTGGGAAGGACAAGTCTGTTAGTCCATCACTGACCTTCGACTTTGAGTTTGGCAGATGTTTTAGAAGTGGCCACCTTGTAGGTATATTCTCCAACGTCATCTAATTTGGTGGCAGCAATGACAAGTCTCCTTTTGTGGCCATCAGATTCACTTCTGATGTTGTTGCTCAGCGGTAGGCGTTTGCCATCCTTCAGCCATTCGCCCTCAGAATCCGGGTTGGCAACTTCACATTCAAACACAGCTTCCTGGGATTCGGCCACAGTCTGATCTGTGAGAGGCTTGGAGATGGCACCACCTTTGGAACAAAGGAAGTACGTGTGTGAGTCCTTTAACATATTTACAGAATAAAGAAATCTTTGAATAATATCAAATACTGTATTTTAAAATATGATTTTAAACACCAATCTGATAACAGATTGGACAGAAGCCGTATACATGGAAATTCCTTCTTTTAAATATGCGTAACTAATAATCAGGGGAGGTACTAGATTCAAGAAAATGCTTCAGAGGAAAAGCAGCTGTTTAATACAGAATTCTGAGAAGCATAAAATACAACATGTCACATGGTTGGCTTTTGACTCATTTTTTTCCTCTTCGTCAAAGCATCCTATTTAGTCCTTTAAGATTTCTGGGGAATGTACCAGACAGTTGATCAGGAAAAAACTCTGCTAGATAAAAATTTTATCAGAAATGTTTCTATAATTGACATTAAATGTATGTCCTGTGTTGGCAAATGTCATCTCTTCCATAGAAACATTCCCCATATGATTCATTTCCAACATTCAAAGAAATAATAACTGCATTAGCAATTTAATTACCTGTATATCTGCTTCTCCTTAAAATTTGAATCCCTCAAGAAAGATAATGTACCTAATTTATTTTTAAGTCTAGAATTTCTAGCACTATCTGGGCTTGTGGTAGGTACTTTACAAATATTGAGTAAAATCACACAGGTACTAATTTTTTCCTGCTTTGCATATATGATTCATATTAAACTTATCAAAGTGCAAGACCTGAAATTTTTTTATAGTTCTTTTTTTGGTCCAGTCTCTGAGGAAATCTTATAATGTAAGGCATAAACTAGAATACTTCCATGCCAAATAAACTAATGAAGATAATTTTCTCATGTGACTTGCTTATATATTAGACACCATAGACAACACAATTTCATTGAATGTAATATCTTGATTCCTTTATGCTGAAGTTGTCATAAACTGAGGAAATTAATGCTGGTTTTTAGTTTTTGTTGATAACTGCTTTACACTTTTTTTTTTTTAAGGTTTTTTGAGACAGGGTCTCACTTTGTGGTTCAGGCTGGCCCTGAGCTCAGTCTCCAACTCACATCACAGCAATCCTCCTGCCTCTGCCTCTGCCTCCCGAGTTCTAGGATTACAGGTGTAAGCCACCATGCCCGGCACTGTGGTATGTGGTACTGGTTGCTGCTGAGGTGAGTCTCCATGCCCAATATTGTTATATGGTTACCAGGGACTGAGCCTGGCACCGGAACCACTGAGCTGTATCCCCGGCCCTACACTTTTGATTCTTCTCTTTAAAGCTAAGGATTTCTATTGAATGGAAATGGTGTTATTTTGACTACATGCCATTAAAAAAAGATACATAGATAAATTAAGTTGTATTTGAAATGCTGATTAGGTTCATTAGGAAGTATGAAAGAAATAAGAGAAGCAAAGTTCAAAGAAGCAAGAATTAGTAAGAAGTAAATCTTTGCAGTAGGGAAACTTAAAGGTGAAAGCTCAGTTCAGGTAACTTTTGTTCACCTATAATAGGGAGTGCGCGGAAGGGAAAGGGGCTTATTCTGGTGTGGGAAGAGGAGACAGAGGAAAGACTACGTACTAAGACCATACACTATATAGTAAGAGTCAAGCCGTGAAGAGTGACACAGGGGCCCAACCACAACACAAGGTGCTGCTGGGATTCCAGGAAGTAGAAATCTTTCTTTAATCCATAGGGGATTAAAGAGAGCCTCATGGAAGAGAGTGCTGAGGGTACCACTCACTTACAGGTCAGCACAAGCAGGGTCATGGAAGTGGAAAACAGATGAAAATTCAGGGGGACATGGGCAACAGTTTCTTAAACTAAAACAACTTCTCTGCGTAAGAACTTCTGTTAAATAAATGATGAATGTACCAACCTGCCACTGTGAGTTTTCCAGATGTCATATTTTCTCCAGCATAAAATGTGTAGTCTCCTTCATCATCTTTCATCATATTTAGAACTGTCAGTTTATATATTTTCCCATGGGCTTCAACTTTATATTTAGCACTGGGTTTGATTTCTTTGTCCTTAAAATTCCACAAGACATCAATTCCAGAGTGGGACAGTTCCACTTCAAAGACCACGTTTTGGGTTTCTGTACAAGTAATGTCCCGAAGACCTCTGATAATTTTAATTTCTGGGGAAATTAGAATAATTGATTGGTTATTGTTACACTGGGTAAGTGGTAGGTTTAAAATGCTTAAAATAAGATGAGTTTAATGGAATAATCCCTACTTTCCACCGAGAGATTACAGCTGGTTTCAACTCTGCCGACCATCAGTTTGTAAGGACCTTCGTCTGAGGCATGAGTTCGGTTAATCACAAGTCTCTGCTTAGTGCCTTTGACAATGGCTTGCACACGGTCATCCGGCTTGATTTGCTCTTCATTCAGGTACCATTTAACAGAAGTCACGTCAGGGACTGAGACCTTACATTCGAGCACAGCTTTGGTACCTTCAATCACATTGACATCTTTCAGTGGGGTTATCACATCCACGCCTGCAAAAATAGACATAAATGAGAGAATTGTGAATGTGCTTTTGTGTAAGATGTCTGCTCATTAAAGTTCTCTATCTCGTTTAAGGCAAATATAAAAGTCTATCAATCACACTCACTGTAGACTGAGACACGCCCACTAGTGGAAAGACCAAGGGCTGGAATGGTGAAGGAGTAGTTCCCAGCATCTTCTTTGGTCATGTCTTCAATGAGCAGCATGTGGGATTGTTTGTCTATCACGATGTGAACCCTGTCACCATGCTGTACTTCTTGACCATCTTTCATCCAGACCCCTTCCACATTTTCTAGGGAGACTTTAACTTCGAGCTGAACAATGTCACCTTCACAGACTTTTTGATCATTAAGTCCTTGTAGAATAGCAATGGGGCGGGCTGTGAAATAAGGGGAGAAGGAAAATGGTATGATCATTGTTATCAATAAGCTGCAAAGATGCTCACTGCAGCCTGATAGGAACAGGAAAACTTACGTTTCATTTTAAGTCTACAGGTTGTCTTTTTCCCATCCACAACAAAGCTGTATTCTCCCTGATCTTCTTTTGTTACATCTTTGACCGTAAGATTCTGACGTCCACGGCGAGATGTAATTGAGTATTTGCCATTAGATTTAAGCTCCACATTATTATGATACCATTTGCCCTCTATATTTTCTGGAGATACGATACACTCTAACTCTCCAGAAAATGATTCTGGAACTTCTATGTCCTGAAGTTCTTTCACAAACTCAACAACGGCACCTGAAATATAAGATAAGAATTAATTAATTCCTTCGGAGAGCTGTGTGTCTAGACTTAGAGATTATTCTCATTGAACTTTCATCTTCTCCATACGTACTCAAGAGTACTCTTAGCATGTAGGTGCTGGTAGACTAAGAAATTTTCAATAAAAAAGAAGTTATTGTAAATTATAAATTGTTTTTGCAAGTAGAAAGTAACATTTCAATAAAAATTTTAAAGTGACACATTGAGATAATAGTGCTTTTAAAAAGATCCAAATTGTTAAAATTCTTAATTAGGAATATAATTCCACATGTAACTCTCAAAGAATTCTTTTTGTCAAAAGAAAGTTGCATAGTTAATATTATCAATGGATAAAAGTAGCTTTGAAACTTAAGTAAATGATTTAACAAATCATGATTTTCTACCTTCTACAATAAGTTTAGCTGTTGTTTTGATATTTTCATCTTCCACGAGCACACAGCTATAGTCTTCAGCGTCAGATGTGTCAATGGTCAGTACAGAGAGGAAGTGAACCTTTCTGTCAGAGTGCATCCTGTATTTATCTCCTGTATGAATTTCTATCCCGTCTTTGTACCATTTTACTTTGATAAATGGTTCTGAAGTTTCACATTCAAAGGTTGCCATAGTATCCTTTTCCTTAGCCACAACATCTTGTAATTCCTGGGTGAAAGTGATCAATTGCTTGGCTATAAGAAAAAAGAAGCACATTGTATAAAATTAAATTCATAATTTAAATAGTGGATAAAATGAAAAATGGAAAAAAGAAACTTTTAATAAGCACTAACAGATATTCATGTACATATAGGGACAGACCCTTCGAGACTTACCTTGGACAAGTAAGAATGCATGGCTTGAGGTTTCCCCAGCTATGTTGATGGCTTTTACCATAATGCTAGAAGAATCCTCAGCCGTCACATCTCTTATGACCAATTCACAAACATTATCTTCTGGCCAGTACCAGTAGATCCGGTCGGACCGCTCAATTTTGACGCCATTTTTATACCATTCACATTCAGGGTCTGGTTTCCCTACAACTCGGACTCTGAAGTGTGCATCGGATCCTAGGCCTACTGTCTGGCTTTGGATTCTTTCAAAGATTTTGGGTGCCTCCATACTGGGACTGAGTTCGATTTTGTCAGGTTTAAACGTTGGAATAGTGATTTTGCCTTCTTCGGCGAGGGCCTTCCTTTCCTCTTCAGTGAGCTCTTTGGTCCAGTGAAGAAGTTCATCTTTTGTCTTCCTCAGGAGCTCTTCATAGGACTCATCCTTCTTCCGGGATTTGAGCTCCACAGCAGTGATGGCTTCGTAGTAGCCCTCTTCTGTTCTGCGTTTGAATTTACTCCGCAGCTCTTCTGACTCTTCGGATACTTTTTCATGTGTAATCCTTTCAGCCCTCTTCAGCTTCACGATTTCTTTGGTCTCAGAGGTGTCAACAGGTCTATCTACCTTTTGCACTTCAAACTGAAGTTTTCCTGGTTCATGGACATGAAACTCAGGCTTGGGCTCTGGCGCTCGTCGAAGAACAGATCTGAAATCTTCCCTCTGCTGGATCTCGAGTTTTACTTTATGTTCTATCACACCTTCAGGATTTTCTGCAGTGACCTTGACTTCCCCTGTGTCGTAAGATTTGCAGTCCACGATGTCCAGGTAATGGATGCCATCGTAGCGAACTCTGAACCTTTTACTCTTGCGGATGAGCTGACCATTGAGATACCAGTTGACCTTGGGCTGAGGGTAGCCTGTCACTCTGCATCGGAACCTAGCTGTCTCCCCTTCCAGCACTCTTACTGGTTCTGGAAACAAAACGATGTCTGGTTTTTGCTTTTCTTTCTGATCTGTTGTTACACCTGTAAGTGCACCTTCATGAGCCATTCTCTCTAATTCTTCAATTCTCTGTAAGCCTTTCCTTCCCTCAGGCAATTGAGATTCTTCCACAAGACTTTTCTCATCTTTGACGATAAGTGTAGCTGACGTATGATCTGTTCCATATTTGTTAGTGGCTCTGCAGGTAATGACACCACTATCCCTAGAGTACGCAACTCCATAGTCCAGGCTGCAGTAGCCAAACTCATTGATCATTCGGAGCCTGTTGGCTGCTTCCAGTGGCTTTCCATCATGGAGCCATTCCACTACCATTGTTGGGTCACCAATAGGCGTGAGCCTGCATTCAAAGTGAGCAGGTCCAAAGCGCTTCAGCCTTAAGGAAGTGAGTTTTTTCTTGAAAAATGGTTTCTGTTGTTTCTCTTTGTCATAGAGGTCACCTTCTTCCCACTGTTCTTGGCCATATCGTAAATGGAGGGGTTCCAGTTCAGGGGCTGCAATCTCCTTTGCTCTATATGTTCCTCGTGGGATGATCAACCTTCTCTCTGGTTCAGGCTCTGCGAACTCCACTTCAACATTGACTTTGCACCTTGTGGTATCTCGGCCAGCCTTATTAATAGCAGTTGCAGTGTACCAGGCAGAGTCTTGGCTGGCAGTGGAATCAATTTTAAGGAAAGCTTCTCCCTTGGTTCCTTCAATCCTATAAAAAGTGAGGAAAAAACAGTGTAGAAGTAATATTGCTTCCTTGATTATTATTCTTATACAATAAGCTTAGTTTTATTATTCTGAAACAAACTTACCTGATTCTTGGATATTTATGAGGTACAATGATATCACTGTTTTTTAACCACACAATGTCAGGATTAGGGTTACCCGTCGCTCTGACTTTCATTTCAAGTCGGGACCCTTCCTTTATGTTGACATTTCTTAGTTTTTCTACAAATGCTGGTTTTATCTGATGCTCCGCAGCTAAAAGAGGAAAGTCATGAGTTAGAATGAATAGGGCTGAAAATATCTATTTAGAAGAAAGGGATAAAGTATTTTATTTTTATTTTATTTTACCTTCTACAGTTAGTGTCACTGAAATTGAAGATTTGCCTGCCCTGTTTTGAGCAACCACAGTCCACTCTCCAGAATCACTGGGTGTTGTCTGGACGATGATCAGTGATTGGGTGCCATCTTCTTTAATGACAACTTTATGGGTATAATCATTGACAATTTGCTGGCCTGTCAAAACATAAGAGTAAGAACACATTTAAAATAGATTTTATCATCGGACACACGTAGTAGCTTCTTTTTATGTTTAATGATTCGCTAGCAAAGGAAGCTTGTCATACTCACCATCATGAAACCAGAACGTCTCTGGCATAGGTCTACCCACAACCTTTAAGTCAAATCTGGCAGTCTGTCCTTCTAAACACTTGAAAGAAGCAGGTTTTAACACAAAGACTGGCTTGTACAGTCTCTCGAGTTGTGATTCATCTGTTTCCTCCAGCCTGCGTCCAGGGGACATCCGTGCAGGGGACATCCGTGCAGGAGACATCCGCGCAGGGGACATCCATGCAGGGGACATCCGTGCAGGGGACATCCGAATAGGAGACCTGCTTACTGAGCGTGGAGACACGGACCTGAAAATCAAAAGCAAGACAGGCTATTTTTATGAGGCACACAGAAAACTCAACAAAACAAACCTATTCTCTTTCTGTCTTACTTATTATTTTAGAATTATTTCACATTTTAGAGGTCACTTTATACTCACGAAGGAAATCAAATATCAATTATTTTTGTGGCCAAAGCTATGTTATTCCTATGTTTTCAATCCTATTTGAGAGTCATTTAATATATCCAGATGCCAGGTTCAAAACCCTAAAACAACTCTTAGTACTGTATTTTCTTCAGTGCCATGCTTTCTGATTTGTACTACCAAAGTATCTTAATAAATGTTGGTTGATGAAAGTAACCAATAAGTATATTTATAGAAAAAATATATTTTTATCTAAGAGGAGCAAAAACATAGAAATTATATTTAGAAACAATATAAAGCCCTAGCTATATATCTCAGCCAGACCAGCCTTAATTTGCAGCACCAGAATTGCAAGGAAAATTTCACAGGCTACCAGAGCCTCAGTAGTTTCATTTCCAAATGAGAGCCAATAATTCCCATATTTTTATATAAATAAAGGTTAACATCTGTCAAGATCACACTCAGATAAATAAAAGCCATTACTGCGTTAACTATAGCACTAGCAAAATAAATAGTAGACTACATTGATGAAAATTCTCTGCTCATGTTAGGTAAGGCCAAGAGATAAAAAACCTTGACACTTGTTGGTATTGTCCACAGTAATATCTGTCATACTTCAGCTTTGGTAGGTTTTTTGTTAGTTTTTTTTTTCCTACAGTGCAGCAATTTTCTATTGGAGTGTTTGATATTTTAATATAATTTAATCTAAACAACTCAAATCATTTATAAGTCTTACCGGATTCTGCTCACGGGTTCCGGTGTGGGTATGTGAGTGGGAGGTCCAAAGGGTGCAGCAGGCTCCACGTACAATTTTCCTGAGCAAATTGCATTTCCTTTAATATTGCTGGCAAATGCAGTATAGATGCCTTCATCTTCAGGAAGAACAATAGGTATGCGCAGACTTGCTCTGCCATCTTGGAGAAAGTCCATTTGGTATCTTTCTCCATGTTTGATGCGCTTGCCATCTTTGTACCATGCAATCTGCAAAAATCATTACATATTCCATGTAAATACAAGGTAAATAAAATTTTGATAAAGTAGTTACAGTATCAATTATGTGTATCTTTATTAAAGCATAACAAATGTTTACATTTTACCTTGGGTAATGGATATCCAGACATCTTGCAATGAAAAGTGACACCCATCCCCTCAAGAATTCGATAATTCTTTATTCTCAAGTCAAATCCTGACTCAACAGCCTCAGATTCAGAAATATCAACTGCCATCTTTTCTTCCCCATCTTCTTCAAGAAGTTCTTCTAATGTAGTTTTTATTATTCTGTATTCAATTTCTTTAATAAGTCTCTCTTCAAAAGAAGAAATACGGAATTCCTGTGCAGCAAAAAATGATTTGTTAAGAAGATATATCCTCACTGGTAGAAATCCTTTAAGGATATATATTAATTTCAGAGTGAGGGGCTGACTGAACTTTCTAACTGAGAGAAGATTCCAGATGACTTTTTGTTTTGTTTTTGAATGTATGTAAAAGTCATCTTCACCAGTGATGCTGCAGTATCTTGTCTAAAATGCGTGTGCAGAGTAGAGGGTGTGAGGTTCCTCATGTAGATGAAGGATCTTGCTATGCTGAGATCTATCATTTTCTGAACACAGGTAATCTCTATTCCTACAGTCATATTTTATTGCATGTACGTTATCCCATTTCTCAAGTCTGAAGTCTAACACATCATGAAGATTAAAGAACTTGTCAACAGTGAACCTGAACCCACAAATACGTGGTTGCCTAACCTTGACCTCTTCCCTTGAAAGTTAAAACATCAAACAAATAAACAGTATTCTGGGAGGTAAGTATAATTTATGAAATAGAGTAAGTTGTAGATACACTTACCTGGTCTTCTACAAAAGTTCTGACCATTACAGTATCTTTGGCCATTTTCTTCCTAATTAAGGCCTGTTCTTTTTCATATTCTTTTTCGTACTCAGAATATATGAATCCGGGTGCTATTTCTCCAACCTTGGGTTCTTGAACAAACGCAGTTGCTTGTGTCTGGTAAAGCATTTCTTGCTGGGACCTCATAAGTGACTCATAATCAGCTGAGAATTAAGAGCATAAGTTAATTTTTGTTGTTCTTAGTAAAAAGCATTTATGTCCCTATTCATATAGGCAAGCCATATGTTAGACTTAATTTTGAAACTAAATTTACACTAACAAGTCAAGCTATTATAAACAGAATTTTATGTTAACACTAATTTGGGATCTACTTAGAGGTCTTTCTGAATTACTGTGTAGTTATTATTGTTCATCTACCTTCCCAAATCTTGTGTATTTTAGCTGCTAAATGGAGGGAATAAAGTAACTTTTTCTAAGGATGTTGGGCACATCAAATGAGACAGACTGTGGATGGTCCGTACATATAAACAGTCAGTGACTCTGCAGTCAACGGCGACCTATGAATACATTGTGATATGTGTGTATGTGATTGTTTTTTTAAGCTATGAATATTAGAAATCTTAATTTCGTACTTGTCTTTAAAATGTCAAGAGCTCTAGCAACACTGAGCTTGTGACAAGCCTGCCTGGCAACAACATATTAGAGGCAGGGAGCTAAGGCTCCTTAAAGAAGCAAAGCACGTGCTCTTCAGCTTACTATTGTTTCACTGCGCTCAAACTGTACTTATCTGGATGGATGGCAACTAAATCTAGAATCCCTGCAGCAACGGAGGGAAAGACAGAAACTGCCCTTTACACCAAATAGTAAATATTTTCCAGACTTCAGAAATCTGTCCCTTGTTTGGCTTTGAGCCCATGTGGGTTCCAGTGTTTTCTACGCAGCTGAGGCTAACTGGGGAAGTGGAGTCTCAGAACAGGGACAGTATGCAGGACTCTTGGCTGGCAGAGCCCTTCATTGCACTTCATTTTCATCATGCACGTATGATCTGATTAAAGATGCACATACCTTCTTCAAGCAAGGAAGCAGACGCAGAAATTTCTCCATGCTTATTACGAATAACAATGGTATACTCTCCGGCATCATCGGCAAAAGTCATAGAAATCACCAGTTTGCATTCACCAGTTTGTTTGTTGTAACTTACTTTGTATCTTTGTGGAAATAAATGAATCAAAATAGCAGTTAGAAATAACCTTTTCATGAGTAGAAGAATTGGACTTTTTTGGTAAATGAATCTAAAATTTAAAATCCAATAATCTCAAACATCTGACTATTCTACTACTACACCTTCTACTCATAAAATGGCTGAAAATTAAGAAGATACAGCAACATAAGAAATCATGGCAAAACAAGTTAAGATCATTATTCTAAGGAATATTTAGATATTTTCTAATATTCTTTAAATAGACAATAAAGTAATACCACATAGGAAAATACGTGGATTCATTGTTTATGTTAGTGAATGATGAAGTCATTTAAACAATAGGTATTTTCTCTTCATTCTTTTATTCAATATTTCAGTTGAGGATCAAACGAATAATCAACACAATATAGTCCTTTAAATATTATAGTATAGGTCTCTAGAAGGTGATATTGCTTCTTATGAAACTAAGACACAAACTTTTAGATGATCAAGTTTCCCTTTTCTAACTTAAAGGAAAAATCACAGGAAATTCAGAATTAAACTTTATACTCAGTTTCATTACCTATCCTGTACTTTTTTTAGTAACTTAGTTATTACATGTTTTTTTTGAAAGTTGTTTCAAATTCTTTCTGGAAAAACAAGAGTCTCTGTGTGTAAAAAATACTCTACTTATAGCTCTGTAAGTGAATAAACTAAAATGTAAAGAATGCGTCTTCCATCCACTTCTGTCATATAGCTTTACTTCTGAATAAAGCTCTATAAAAATGTGGAATCACTTTAAAGCCTCCATAGAAAAGCCTAAATTTGGGATTGGTAGGATAAGAAATTCTACTTCTTCCTAGATCACATACATGTATTCCACAAACCCCAGAGAACTCTATCATTTAACCCTCAAAATACCTGTAGCCAGTGGTGAGAGGAACACCTGACTTTTTCCAGTAGACGTGGGGCTTCGGGTTGCCGTCAACCTGGCACTCGAACACGACACTGCCCCCTTCCACTAGCTTCTGCACCACTGGTTTTGTAACGAAGAAAGGTGCGGTCGGTTCTCCGGGCCCTGCTTGCTCTTCTGTGACGCTAGTATCAGCCATGACCACATCTCTTGACTCGACAAAGCTGAAAGGAGAATTCCCTTGTGTTAGCTTCTGCTTTGCAACTTTGTCGATATGAAAAGAAGGAAAGATCAAAACTTGCAAAGTCTCACCGTTTCTCTTCTGTGGTAAATCTCTCGGCTACAGTTGTTTCCTTTTCAAATTCTTCTGACACTAGAAGACAAGAGTTTCTCATTGAAACCAGTCATTTGTTTTGTTTGCTGAGTGACCTCTCCTCAGCCGTAATAGTTAAATGAACCCCAAGGTCTGCCCGCAATTCCAAAGAGAAACACTGTTATCTGGGGTTTAGTGTCTGTACTGGAGGAAGGAGCGCTGGCTAAGGGCACAGGACGGTACAAGGATAGCCACTAACCCTGCACCGCCAGATAGCAGGAGGAGCTGACAGTCCCAGCCTCGTTCACAGCGCTGCATGTGAACCGCCCACTGTCTTCCGCGAAGGCTTCGCGGATCATCAGGCGAGCGATTCCACTCTGGAAGGTTATCTGGAAATCAATGGAGCTCTCGATTTGGTAGTCTTCTCTGTACCAGGTCACTTTGGGAGATGGGTATCCAGAGATGTGGCACTCCAGGGTGACGGATTCACCTTCTATGACAGTCACATTTTTTAAGCCCTAAAGGGAAAAGAAACAGGAAATGATATGTGTGCATATTTATGAGTCATCTGTAGGAGGTGTAATAAATGTGAGACTTGAACTTGTATATCTAACTGCCACAAAATGCCTTTTAATCAGGCCTCCAGGACTATTAGCACAGAGACTCATTTAGAAATTGGAATAGTCCCAATTTGAAATTAATGCAAGGCACTTCCAGCTCTCAACAGTGGAATTAGATTAATACTACAGTGCCTCCTGTAACTGTCACATTTTCAAGTCCTAAGGAAGCTGGAAGGCATAGCAGTCAACATCAGCCATTCTACAGTGGTTGCCATGTATCTTTTGGAATGCATCTGTCTTTCTTGTGGGCTCTTTCCACAGAGAGCCTTATCACTTTCCCTGTGTTGTGAGGCTCGTCGATGTATCCATTCTCTGATGGCAAGGCCAAGATTTCAAAGAGGACTGGATCGGTCTTCACGTCTCCACAGTTCCCTCTGACCTATAGCAGAAGCTCCTCAAATCCACGTGTACATGTAGGATATTCCCTACACAGAATTCTCCTTTCCTTTGCCAAATGGAGAACGGTGTGAAAATTGCTTAAAATTATTTAAAAGGTGCTCTGCTCCGATCTTTAAAGGCAGTTTCTTCATTAACGTTTGAAATAAAATAATGAGGACAGAAGTGACTAGTTTCTGAGCATGCTCTATCCTGTGGATCTATTTTTTCAAGGGAAAAATTAAGTCCATGTATAGAAAAATGAAATTACTAAAGCCACTTTCCTGGAAGTTTAAGATACTGATCTTTGAAAACACAGAGCAAAGTAATTTAACTCAGTATGAATAGGGGCCCAAGCAACATCTTTACTCACCGAGACTAAAGTTGGAGGAGTAACCGGAATCTCAACAGGTGCGGGCACTCTTGCTGTTTCCGTTACCTAGAATTTTTATAAAGGATGTTACAAAAACGCCCATGAAATTAGGGGAAATCTTGTAACTTTCACTACATGGAAAGTTACAAACAAAAAAATTTTTTTGAGAAGAAGTCCTCTGACCTATAGCATGCTGGGTAACAGGAAGTCTATGTATAGTAAAGGAGGAAGGCAACACTCCTGACTAGCTACTCCGCTGTGAGGGTGGAAGTTACACAGCATATAACCCGCTACCAACCTTGGCCTCACGTCCATGCAGAACTTCCAAGTGCTCTTCACGGACTCTGGTGTCAGTGATGCTCACCCCTACTTCCTTTTTCACTTCGATGCCAGCTTGACTCTTGTAAGTGTCTGGCGTGTCAGTGAATGGGAACTGCGGGGAAGGGGTGGGCTCTGCCCTGACTCTGGTCTCACCGGGCTTTACGGTAGGAGCCTTCACTGACTTGGTGATCTTCTGAGCAGAAGTGGCTGACAGCTCCTTTTGTAATGTGGCAATAGCACTACCAGCTATTGATGCCTAAATGGAAAAGGAATCAGAAATTAAAGTAATTGTCCTCAGAGACACCATTCAGAGGTGCTTCACCACTAAGTGGTTCCTGTACTCAATCTTAGTCTATTTTCTCTGTGGTCTGCTTTTTAATGTTGCCATTGTCACTCTTACATTGTCACTCTGATTTAAAAAAATCAGAGATGTGCCAATTTCTTCATGTTAGTTTGTAAAATAAATTTTGATACCACTTTTTAAAAGTCACATGATGGATTTCTTGTTTTATAGCTGCTATCCTAAAGAACCAAGGATCTCTAAAGCTTGGTCATGAATCTCCATGGAACTGTCCTAATAAATACCACATTTAAAAAAATACTACAGTGAAAAATTCAAAATCAAGAACTTATTAAAATGTTTGATAAAACCTAACAATGCTTTGAAATTTCACATTTGGGTTTTAGTCACAGTTCTACATGGAAAGTGAAAATGGAGACATTTAGGAAAAATATTTTAAAGATCTCTTGTTTTTATTCTGTTGCTGTCTGCAGTTATTTGATTTCAATAGTAATTTGAGAGGGTCTCATTTATGAGCAATTAATTCACCTTATACATAATTATTTGAAGATATAAAAGGTTTGGATTCTAAGATAAGTTCTTAGAAAAAAACAGTAACTAATTTTTAAAGTTATTATGTACTATCAGCTTGCCAGCATTTTACATGTATTTTGCTTGTATTTTTACTTTCCCTTAATGACAGAGCTAATAAGCAACAGAAGAGGATATACAACGAAGGCTGCTTGATTCCACTCTCCAACTTAACCACCACCTAGGATCTCCCCCCAATGTTGCCTATCAAGAACAGGAATATGTGATTTCTCAATATCTGCTTTGATTATTGAAATACACTCTGTTAAATTACTCTGAAAACGTCTCACAGCATATGGAAACTATACCACTTAAGATACCACCATTAAAAAAATCATGAGAATAATAGTAATTGAAACAATTGACTTTGAGCTGTCCCTGGAACGTAAAACAGAAGTCTGTGGATTTTGGCCTACCAGCAGTTACTCTAGGCTCCCCCTGCTGGACAAGTTTCAGAAAGCCAGCCGTACAGGGTTTCTTGAGTCCTTATGAACATAACTGTCATTAGACAGAAGTGTGTACACTGACTTTACGCCAAAGAACTCTACATTTTATGTTATATTCTTACTGTCATTGAGATAACCAATTTTTATCACACTCAGGAACTTCTTACCTCGAATCCATGTTCTGTCTTAGGAACAGTAATTTTTGAAACGGTAAAGTGAGGACTTGCTGTGCGGGGGCGTTTATCCACATGGACTAATCTTTCTGTTGTTAGATCTGTCGTTTTCTTGATCTGTATTAAAATGAAACTCAGTGGCAGCACATTCACCAGCTGACCAGAGTGGTTGAGGTACATTTCCACAAATAGGGTGAGGAGCCCGCGGGCCGACACTCACCTCTGATGATATGTGCATTCCCATTTGGTCCGTAGTTTTGACATGAGTCTCAGAAGGGGCCTGAATCACCACAGGCTTGACTGCTTTAGGGACAACGTGGGGTTCTGAGGCTGGGCGCTGAGGATGCTCAGGAACCTTCGTGGTGGTCACATGTTCTTTATATCCATACTCCACAGTGGTCTGCTGAGCGTAGGATTCGTCCAGGTGCCCGGGTTCTCGAGGTTCTCTTACTCGGGCCTGGTCTACTGCAGCAACCACTGTTGCTACAGCTTCAGCCTTTTTCCCAACACCCACCTGGAGATAAGGTTGTCAGAATTAATGCATAGTAATGTCAAAGGCAGGGTGGGATGTGTCCTCCCAGGGACATCCTCCTGAGACATCTCCTAGACAGTCAGAACAGACAAATGCCTAACAGAATGATGAGTGGATGACATCCATGTTACATAGCAATGTTAATGTGTCAGAAATGTAATTTAAAAATGCGGCTGGGAACTTAACATTTCATTGTCACATTGAGAAGACATCTTTTTAGATATACTCTAGATATCTGCTTCATTATAGACAGTAGACCACACACATACAACATGGAACAACACAAGATGAACATAAATATCCTAAGGAGATTTGGGACGTTTCTAGTAGCTTATATAGACAGTCCATTAGCAATAAAGAAATCCAAACTGTGGAGCTGGTTGTCTTCACTGATTATTCTTATTATCTTGTCCATCATTTAGTCTGGTGTTGATGTGGTGACAGACATGATAAAAGTATACTCCAA
>PVIR01006605.1:0-19316 GCA_004026965.1 Petromus typicus
CCCAAAAAAAAAGAATGCCAATGGATTTGATAGTAATTGTATTAAACTATATAATACTATGAGCAATGTGGACATTTTAGCAATAATTCTTCCAAACCATGAGTGTGAGACATATTTACATTTGTTTGTGACTTCTTCAACAAAACATGTATTGTTTATAGTATCTAATGAATTATGTTCCTTCATGTTTAAGGTATTTTCAAATATACCAATGATTTCATTTTAATATAACTTTTAAGATTTAAGAAATTAATATTAATAGTTCTTTTTCTAAATTTGGCAAGATGTTCACTAGGAAGCATGTCACCAGTTTAAAACATTAACTCTGTAATTTGCAAGTTATTAAAAATAGACAATTTCTATCAAAAAAGGTTAGATTTAGGCAAATGAATTTCAACTTATAATAATAGCTGCCATTTACTGGGAAGCTATTTTATACCAAGCACCATAGTAAATGCTTCATGCTGCTATCTTTTATTTTATTTAATTCTTATGTTAATCCTACAAGGCATTATCCAATTTTTAAATATTTAATTGACAAGGTTGAATGTAATCAAGCTGGATAAATGATTTGTAAATAGATATATAGATATAGATACATTTAATTATCACAAATTAACACCTCCACCACTATATGCCCTATACATTAAATACCCCCAACTTGCTCATTTTATAACGGAAACTTTGTTGTCATATTTTTATTAAATTAATTAGCTTTTAAGCATTCAAGTATTTCTGAAGATTCCAGTCTGAAATTGCTGGCTGAATTCAATCTCGAAAACAGTATTATTTGAAAAATGTTCTAAATATTTTTTATTTACATAAATAATAAGTGGACATTTGAGTTACACCCAATCACACAACTTCCCCTTAGTTACACAAAGTCTATTACACTAATTGCAGTGCCTTAGTGTTGAGCTCTTAAACCTAGCTTAAAGATCCTCAGTGCCTCACCTTGAGGAGTGGGCAACAGCACCACGCAGCGCGCCAGGGACCACTTATACCTGTGAATCACAGAGTAGCACGTGCCAAAGCGAAGTCCGAGGGCAAGGGGCGGGGCGCTCTCTGAGCAGCCCAGAGGGTCAGCTGTACACCAGGCCTTCTCTGCAGCAGCAAGCTCCCTGTGGTGGATTTCCAAGCAAAGCTGAGGCAGACGCTGTTGGCTGTTTCCCAGAGGACCTTGAGGTACCTGAACGTTAAGATTTCACTTGCTGTTTGTGAATTTGTGAACACCTCGCGTGGTCTATAGGAGAAGCTGCATCATACCTTTACATCTGTTCCCTGGGGATTAGGGCTCCTGATCTTTTATCCTTGACGCTGGTTTTGGTGTAACAGCCATCGAGATGGTGCAGCACATGCAGTGTCTATTGGAAAATGGCCACATCTTCACCAGCACCTTTAATGTTCTTGACAAGCCTAGGAATTTGATCCTCTGTGACTGTGACAAGCTCCAGAAGATCAAGCTGAAGAATGCAAAGCAGCCAGTGTGAAGAAAGCCAGTTTAGGGTCTGGTCTGGCTGCATGGAGAGAACTGGGTATCCGTGACTGTGGAAGGGCCACCTCTAAAGATACTGGCATTACTCAGGTACCACTTGGTGGCACTGCAAGAGGTTCCAGGATTGGGAGGACAGCTGGCAGAGGTGTACCAGTTGGTGTACTTATTCTCCAGGCTCCTGCTGCACTAGTAGGTCCTGTCTGAGGAGTTGAGGGTCCATCCCCACAGGTAATGGATCCACAGGGAAGGGGAACTAGGGCAGTTGCTTCTGTTGCTGCAAATGCTGAAGCCCTGATCCAGTACCCATGAGAAAGGGAGACTCCATCCCTCCTGTAGGCAGAGCCACCCTACCTCCAGGCATTATGGCTTCTCCACCTGGCATGAGACCACCCATGGGCCCACCAGTTGGGATTCTTTCTGTCAAGGGACACAAATAAGTATGTCCCCTCCAGGAATAGACACCCTCCACCAGGAATTAGAGGTTCACCTCCCCCAGGAATGAGTCTACCCAGACCCTAGGATACTGTTCATCTATCTCAGTTACTCTTTTCCCCATAGTGCATCTTATCAAATCCTGTAGCTTGTTTGTGAGCTTTTTGTACTGGCTTTTTGCCTTAATAACAGCTAGTAATAAATGCATAGTGCTGCTAAAAAAAAAAAACTTGATTTAAAACAAAATACTTCAAGGTTACAAGACAACCCAATCCCACTTTCTACAGTATAAAGGGAACTTAATCTACAATTGACTGCATAGTTAAAAGGAAATGAAAGCAATGTCCCATATAAATCATTCAAAATTTTATCACCAAAATCAATGAACATGCTTAGTATATACTAGTTGAGGAGAAAGAGACCAAAAAATCTAACATTATGGCCCCATATTCAAGATACACTCAGCACTGATGTTGGGTGGAACTCTGAATCTGTACTTGGTCTATACTTAGCGCTTCAGCATTCCTGCCTACGAAACAGAGATAAAGCTTACCTTCGTCATAGTGAAATTAGGAAGTCTTAGCTTGGAAAAGAATGGGAAATCTTTGAAAAGGGTACATTAACAGTTATTACCTACTGTAGTCCCAATACTAATGTATTCATGAATGCTATTAATTCTCTGTTCTGGAGAATTCTATTTTTATTAATCAAAGGAAATTTTTCAAAGAAAAAATTTTCCACCCAGAATTATCTTTCTAGCCCCTGCCTCATCTTTCAGGATGTCAGGTCTCAGCTGTTTTCAATGTAAGCTTCTCCAGGGAAAGAACTTGCCACCCTCAGGGGCAGACACCGTCTAGAGTTCTCAAAGATGAATGACCTTTTCAAAGTTTGATGCCAGTAGAGCCACAAATCTACAAAATAGAATTTTTTTAAATGTAAGGAGCAGAAAAAGAAGTTTTGTACTTTGTCACTACCTGGCAACAATTTCCTTTTTCCGCTCTCAGGTTGTCATGACAACCAAGAGACTTATCTACCAGTTAATAAGTAGATGAAAAAAATACCATCAGGCAGCGTTTTTTCATAGATTTATAGAGCCTAAGCCCATGGATATGTCGGTAACAGTGGATACTTCTTGCCAATGGTTCTACTTCAGTAAATTGCAAGAAGTTTCAGAATACTGACATTTGGAAAGTAAAATGTTCTGTCACATTCATTTCTCATGCATTTCCTACCACATCAGATGAGAATATTGTGGAGGGAAAAAATTGGAAAAAGAAAAATTTTCATTTTGTTCAAAGGCTTTCCAAGTATAGCTATAGCTTCCTTGACTAGTAGGTCAAGGAAGAACAGAACTATCAGCCCTTCTCAACCTCATATTAAATTTTGACCTAAAGAAAGTCATTGGAATATATTAAAACAGGCCACAAAAATAAAATTTCTTATAACTTTTTAAATTCAAATACAATAGGCAAATGCACTAAAGTTGTTAAGGCTCACAATTTAAACACTGTCCTAGAGCAAATGACAGGGGAGTCAATTTGATTGCTTAGCCAGTCCTACAAAATAGACTCAGTTGTATGAAAGAGTTTTATTTTTCAGGGGTTTTTTTGTTTTTGTTTTTGTTTTGAGACAAGGTCTCACTTTGTAGTTCAGGCTGGTCCTGAACTCAGCTTGGAACTGACAGCAATCCTCCTGCCTCTGCCTGCTGAGTTCTGGGCTTACCGGCATGAGCCACCATGTCCAGCAATGCTGTATGTGGTTACTGGGGGTCCAACCCAGGACCTTGCAGTTGCTAAGCAGACACTGGAACCACTGAACTAAATCTCCAGCCCTGAAAGTGTTTGTCCTGGCAAAGAAGTCTTTTGGCTACACTTTCAACCTCATCTCAGAATAGGAGAGAATTCAAAGGAGTTTAACATTCAAATATCTGGAACTATAATGCTTTTCAGTGTACCAAGGAAGAATTTGGGTAAGTACTAAATAATTTTGCGAGGAACATATTTGAATTGCTCCATTCTGAAGGGAAAATATATTTTCTACAAGGAACTTAGGAAAATCAACAGCTGAATTTCTAGCTGCAGATTCTTTGTTCTCTTTTTGACTCTCACAAATATAAAATATGAGTTTATGACTCACATTTACTCACTAATAGAGAAATGAATTTTATCATTAACTACAGAACAAGGCTTTTTCATAAGCCCACAGCAAAATGTATCTTCCTGCATAGAGAAATCACTAAGCAGAAAGCTGACAGGCTTAGTTCCAATGTTCCTAAGCAGAGAGCTTTTTAGACAGCATTAAACATCTATGCAAGATGTCTATTTAGTGAAGTAGCACCATGAAAATTCATAAAAATAGCAAGAGCTGAGAAGTGACTACAACATCTGTGTCAAAAATTTTAGGGCAACAAAATGAATGCAGATAATCTTCAAAAACGCAAGCATACTTTGATAAGGTTCTACCTCATCATTTTGTCTGGGAGAACCTCTTTTGTCAGAGTGCTCTATATTTCCCTTTGTGCCTCAGTTCATTATAAAAACAGACACATAGGGACACAACATGGTAGCAAAAGGGAAGCCACTAGTCAGCAAGGAGCCCTATGAAGTACCTCATGTGCTCCATGAGGCTCAAAAGCTAGAAAGGGCCTCAGCACCAGCTCGGAGAGAGACACCTGCCCAGAACAATAGTATAATGTGCAGCACCTGGATTATTAAATGCCTTCATAGTGAAGAAGTGTTCTTCTTCATGTAAAAATTCCTATCAATAATCCAGAAGAAATAAGAGACTTAGCAAGCCATTATTTTTGGTAAATCTTAATGAATAAAGGACCTGAGTTATCACAGAAGCTATGGCGATTCACTTGCAAACTGATGGTGAACTTTATAATGAAAAGTCTGGTTGACACTGAGTCCACAAATCTACTTTAAAATATCATTAACTGTGAAGCAACCAGTTGTTCTGTGCTTTACTCGCATGCGAATTATTCTAACCCAAACAGTTAAATCTAAATATAGGTGAGCCTCGAGATCAAATTTCCAGTCTTCAAGAAATACAGGATTGAAGGCAATATAAATGACACTATGAGGATGAAAATAGCCCACTTCAGAATTTAAAAAAAAGAAAAGGCTCTATGAAAAAAGGTGTCTGTTACTTTAATAAATAAGTGGGATGAAGAAAATGAGTAGAGGGCCACTAAGGATGAAGAGACTTCAGAGTTTGAAGAAGATACAGCAACCAAATGCAATGTGTGGCTCTTGTGTAGATCCTAATTCAGGCAAAACAACTATAAAAAGTCATTTGAGGGACAATGTGGAGATTTTCAAAGTGATATTAATCAGGTAATATGGTGGAATCTTTAAAATACCATGGTACTTTACATCTTTATCTATTGTAAACATATTAAAGTGTTTATGGGTAAAATAATGTGATGTCAAGAATATGTTTTTTTTTTAAATTTTTTTAAGGTTTTTTGAGACAGGGTCTCGCTTTGTGGTTCAGGCTGGCCCTGAGCTCAGCCTCAAACTCACATCACAGCAATCCTCCTGCCTCTGCCTCCCAAGTGCTGGGATTACAGGCGTGAGCCACCACTCCCGGCACTGGTATGTGGTATTGGTTGCCGCTGGGGTGAGTCTCCACACCCAGTATTGTTATGTGGTTACCGGGGATCGAACCTGGGTCCCTGCACTTGCAAGACAGGCGCAGGAACCACTGAGCTATATCCCCGGCCCAAGAATATGTTTTTACTATGTCAAAAGGAAAAATATTAGGATAGCATGGACAAAATAAGATCAGAAAATTTAATAAATTTTGAAGCAGACTAATAGGTAGAAGGAGGTACATTTGAAGGAGAAAGTTGCTATGGCTAGTTGTTTCCTTAGTTTATTCCCAACTAAAATAACCCATGGTAAAAAAAATGTTTCATAAAAGAAAGGAGAGAGAAGCAAGCACCAAAAGGGGGTGGGGAGGGATGCCTATCTGAGAAAGTAGCTACAGGTCGCTTCCCTAACAGACAAGACTTGGTTGGACCCACCTTGTGACAAGTTCCATCTTTTTTTAGGAAAAATAATCTCATATGAGTCCTTTGGCTACTCAAATGGTCTCATTAGTCATTCTTGGGGAAAACAGTGAATGAAATAACATGAATACACATGCTGGATTTGAGAAGACAGATTTTCTCTTGGTGTTACAGATTATTATAAAAAATGGTCCTGTCAGAAGTATTCACTTATTTCCCGAGTTTTATCACAAAGTTTATATGGCACGGTCGTATGCCAGAGATAAATTTATTTTTAGAATATTTTTTTCTTTTCTATTCTGTAAGACCAACCCCTCTATGAAAATGGTGGGTCCAGAAGGGAAGGGCAAGTGTATTGGGGTGCCTTTTATAGATAAGAATATGTGGCTTCAGGATGGCAAGCAGGTATGATTTTATAACGCTTTAAAAGTAAATAAGACTGGGTTCAGTATGGCTCAGTCTCACTGAAACCAGCACACTTCTCTGATATGCTGTGTTGTGTAATTTTCAAATCCTTGTTGTGCTGACCTGAGACTATTGTAAATTGGCACAATTACCCTGGTGGGAGCCATTGGTCAAAATCACTTGCCTGCAGATTTTCTTTGAAATGAGTAAATATTCCCATTGTCAATTGTTCTGAGAAAGAGCTGATTTGGAAAGAGAAAATGAGGACTGAGAAAACAAATAGCGCCTAAAGATCAAGATAAATTCCTTCACCATAAGTCATCCTGAGGATATCATAAATGCCTGTTGTTATGGTCCCTGGAAGCAGAATGAGTCCCAATCTGGAAGTGTTTTCACATTGTGCTTTTTGCTGCATCCTTGCTCCACTGTCCGAATATTCACTGAGTTTGTTAATGTTCTGACCAGTCTTTGTCATTTGGGGGAAACACACCACCAAGGAGTTGCACTCATACTCAAGTAAAAAAGGTAAAAGAAAACTTGTTCATCAGGAATGAATACAGGGACCTAAATCAGAATGGACCCAGGATCATGCACAGAGCAAAAAAGAAAGACAGCTGCCAAGGTGAAAGGCTGATACCAGGACAGGTGTGCTTACAACAGGCGACATCTGAACTTCTGCCTGACCCAGTGATGTGACGACAGTACTGGCTGCTGGAAGCCAGTGTGGAAGTGTGAAAACTTGTACTGCAGCAAACGTCTCATCACAAGCCAATGAGATATGTACTGGCTCTAATTACAAAAGGGAAATTTAATTTTAGTTTGGGTTTTTAAAAAATCTAAATGTGGTGTCTTCCACTGTAAAGAAAAATTTGTAGCAGCTGAAGCTCTGACCAAAAAAAACCCAACTTTTTGAAACCTTTTAAAAAGCTAGTTAGATTTCTATGTGAACGTAAGCCTGGGAGTGAGAGATGGGCAACGCTATAGAACTGCACTGCCCGTCAGTACATCCGCTTCTCAAAAAGAAGGAAGTGGAAAATAATTTTAGGGACATGAATCAGTCCTGATTATGAGTGGTTTGATTCAGTTTTGAGGCCGGCAGTGTCCACCCATTGATGAAATCAGGTCTCAGAGCACATTAACACAAGACAAAAAATCAGAATCGAGTACTTTACACACGATATGCCTGAGTTTGTATGTGTTCAGTTTATATCTGGGTGTCCTCCTTAAAGCCTCGCGGGATCATGGGCCTTTAGAAGGGGACTGCACATCGGGCAGTTGACCATTAGGAGATGAACCCTGGTCAGAAGAAACATCTGCGTTGGGATGATCTGAAGGTTACAGCTCCCTTCCCGGCTCCCCCCGTGACTCTCTGACTCCCGTTGCTGAGCTATGTGGGGCTCTCCGTTATGGCCTCCTGTCAGTGGTCCTGCCTCAGAGCCAGCCGACTATGCACGGAAACATGAGCCAAAAAAAAACCTCTCCTTCCTTACACTGTGGGTATCGGATATCTTGTCTCAGGGACAAAACAAATGACAGACAGGTATGAAGTGGCCAACCTCTCCAACAGACAGAAACCAGGAGGACCTCAACCTAGATTCGCCTCCATCTTCACCACTAAGACGACAGAGTGAGGTCTTCTCAGGTGTCTCACACTCATCTTCCTCTGCATTAGATTCCTCACCCTCATCTCCAAGATGTCAGCTGGTCATTTACCTGATAGTCTAAGACTAGATGTTGCCTGGGCTTGCTCCTAGCACACGTGCTTCCCACCTGTGCCCCTGTCCTAACCAGGGGAAAATCTAGCTCTGCTTCTAGTTCACTCCACTGTCTTCATCTCTTATTAGGACAGATGCAGCCCAGGAAATTAACCTTTATCCTACCACCTTCTGATTAATCTCCTCCTGTACTCGTCCTCTGCCCAATTATTGCAACCAAATGACCACAGTCCTTTCTAGTTAACTATGGACATCTAATTTTGGTAAAATCACAAACATGTAAATTCAGGTGAATCACCAGTTGAATATTCTACCAAGTATTTATTGTTCTCTTTGGTATGTCCAATAACATATTTCTTCTTCATACCCAACAGGAATATTTTATTCACCAGTAAATTTAATAATTTTCTTTTTTATTTATCAGACAAATATACAATTCAGTATGGCCCAGGCCTAAGTGCTGTTACATAATTAACTTATTTACTCCAATCAGCTATATATGGCTACCTACTGTATACTTATGTAATGGATACTTTAAAAGGAACAGAAAAATAACTTCAAAACCTTGAAGTATAGTTAAGTAGATAAGACACAAACATAAATAACCATTTGACATCAATCAGTGCTGTATATATGGTTCAGACAGCAAGTTTTATGGGGCTTGGAAGAGGGCAAAAGATATAACTGACACATACTAAATATGCAGTTAATATTTTATCCAATTAGATTTAACCAGAACATTTAATATTGAAAAGAAAGACAGGTGGAGTGACATGAAAATTTGATAACCTGGAAATGTGCAAGAAAATCCTGAGATTACATTTGTTTTCTTTTAAATAAGCTTTTTTAAATATTAGACTATATTAAGGTTTCATATTTCTTCAGACAACACTGTGCATACCAATCCTCACAGGTGACCTATGTGATGATATACTAAAACTCAGAAACATAATTATAAGTAATTTAGCTTTTTTCTATAATCTCACTGTAATTATTGTGTATCCTATAGAATTTTAAATTGAGCCTGCCACAAAAGTATCATTTGATTAATAAAATGTTCTATCTACTTCTTGTTTCTTGTTGTTGTTTATTTTAAAGACAGATGGCAAAAAAAAATGACATATTCCCAAAGTTCACAGGGAAAATTTGACAATGCACAGTTTAGGGAAAATACTACACAGGTGATACTGTAGAAATGAACAAGAGGTGATAGAAATCTATCTTATCCTTTACTGTGAGCCCAATTCATAAAACAAGACTAGCATGCCTAAAACATTTCTAACAGTAAACCCCCTGATATGATTTCAAAGTGGAATCTCTGAAATAAAATATTCCTATTAAAATGGCAGGCCCAAAAATCAAATCAAAATTTTTCTACCAAAGCAGGAGACTCATGGGCTGTAATGATGATATAACATGTATCTAGTTAAATAAGTAAGACATAAACACACAGTGGTCTGAGCATCCCCATAATAAGAGAGTAATTTAATAACAATAATCACAATTAATATTTATGGAGTTTCACCATATGCCAGACATTGAACTAACAATGTTTAACTATCTCTAACAATGAGAAAACAATTAAAGATGTGTTTATTTGAAGTCCTGAGCACAGCATCTGGCACATAGCAAATACTCAACAAATATTTAATAAGTGAATCAACTCAAAAAGTCCAGAAAATCTTTTACCCCTCCCCTTCCTGAAAACAAGTATTCACAGAGGGAGAAAGAATCTGCCCTCCTTGGTGTCTTACTTACAACAGGTTAGATTGTCAAGAGCAGTCCTGTTTGAGAGAGGTGCTTGCTTGGTTGGACTGTGGCTGGGTAGAGCTTCCCTGCCTGCAGACAGACTTGGGGACTGGATTCTTGTACCAACAGGGACTCTGGGAGTCCTACATGCGGTGGTGCTCCAGGGCTGAACTACACAGGATCTCATAGTTCTTCAGGGATTATTGTTGACATCTGCGCTGCTCTACAGGATCATCATCTACAATGATTACTGCTGGCACCTGCCCTGCACTGGGGGAATTTTATCTACATAATTGCCAGCATCTGCCCTGCTTTCCACCTGCTGGAATTGTGGGGGTGGAGCTTGGTACCAAATAAAAGTGTGGCAAGATTAAAGCCTCACTGTCCTTGGTGCCTAGAGTGGCATGGATCAGGCCCAGTTTGGCTTCTTCTCTGAGTCTTATTTTCTGTCTATTTTGATTGTCTTACCTTGTGCCGTTGGACTCACAGGAAACTAGAACTTAGTGGAAAGGTTCTGGTTATGTCCCCTTTTTCTGTTTCCCAGATTAGATGGGAAACACTTTTTCACAACAAGACTTCTGTCTTGGCTCTCTTAAATTCAGCTACTTCTTTGCCCACCAACCCTAAAATATAAATTAGAAAAGAATATCGCTTTACCTCCTTACATGCTAGAGTAGAATATTTAGTGTGGGTATTGGATGTCTTGCCTCAGAGACAAGACAAGTGACAGAGACAAGGTATGAAGTGACCAGCCTCTCAGCAGATGGAAACCAGGACCTCAACCTAGATTCACCTCCATCTTCATTACTGAGATGATATATGACAAGAATGTGGAGAACCCAAAGGGAATCAAAGAGAAAAAAAAAAAAAGATAAAGCAGAAAGATTCATTGAGGGAAAAGAACCCCCCAGAAACTCAATATGAGTTCAAAATCAAAAGCTGGAAATAAATACTAATATGAGTTTGAAACATCTGTCTGCCCAGCAAGCTCATACTAAAAATGATGAAAATCTTTACATTTCATTTTCTTTAGTTTTTATTCTGAGATGAAGGAAAGAGACAAGAAGATAGTCATTGGAAACCTGTTCCAAGAAAAGCCATATATTCATACATTTGTTCACATAACGGACCTTATTCCAGATCTATTATGCACTTGACACTTTGCAGGACACTGGCTACCTAGTGACAAATCAGACCTTGTAATCTAAGGGGAGAGACCCAGGGAAGTCTGGACTATGTGGCCTGTGCTTCTTACAGGAAGTTTCAGAACCCTATATCTGGACCAGAGTATATGTAGAGCAAAAGAAACACTCTGTATGTAAGTATTTCAGGGTGTTCTTTAGGACATGAATGATACATGAAATACTTTCTTAGATGATATCAAAGACAATATTGAAAATCTTTTAATGAAAACCACTGCCAGTTCAGAAAATCCACCTCCAGGCCCTACTATGCACCCAAGAGGTTGTGTTAAACTCATTGCCAAAGTACTACAGTAACAATAGTAAAGTACTATTTGCTTTATAGAAATGTACTTGATAATATTATGATGTTTTTGACCACCTATGAAAGATATCTTCTTATGAAAACTTAGCTAGCCAAAGCTTAATTTGTTGATTTAGGGGGGAATAAGATAAAAAGCAATTTGAGAGGATTTCTTAAAATAAAGGGCTTCATCAACCTGTTTTTCTTTCTTTTTATTTTAATATATTAAGTTTATTGGTATATTTTAGCTATACATTCTGATCACATTCATAATTGGGTATGTGTACCTGTGTATTATATATCTTTGTTCTTCTTTTCCCCACATTCTCTTTACTTTCCTACTTACAAAAATACTTTGTTTCTATTTCTTCTTTCTTTTCTCATATTTTTTTATGAATTTTATTGGTACATTTTATATAGATAGATAGATAGATAGATTATGATTATATTCAACATTAAAGGTTTGTACCAGTACATGACACATCTTGATTCTCATTCTCAGTCCCCTACCTTCCTTGTATTTTTTCCCTCCCTTCTTTCCTTTTCCCTTTGGATCTTCTCTTCTTATTTCACATTATCTATTGTACATTTTGGTCCTCTTTTACACTTTCATTTTCTCACACCAGAGAAACTATTCTGTATTTACATGCATGTCCTATTTATTTCACTTAACACTATGGTTTCAAAGTTCACCTATTTAGCTACAAATAATTCTAGTTTATCAATCTCTGTGGCTGGGTAGTGTTCCATTTATAAAAGAATCATATCTTCTTTATCCATTCACCAACTTGTTCTTCCAAATCCCTTTTATTAAAATACCTTTAACTTTGGAAACTCATATGTGTCTAGACATCTATCCATTTCTTCTACATTTTCTATTTTATTAAAGTATAAATTTTCAAAGTAGATGTTTATTATCCTCTGGACTTCCTCTGGGTCAGTAGTAATTTCTCCATTTTCATTCCTAATAGCAAAGATATGAGCCTATTCCTTCCTTTGTTTAATAAGGTTGGCTAAGGGTCTATCAATTTTGTTTATCCTTTCAAAGAACCAACTCTTCAATTCGTTGATTTTTTCCGTATTGTCTTCTTAGTTTCTATTGCATTAATTTCTGTCCTGATCCTTACAATTTCTTTCCTAGTGCGAGCTTTGGGTTTGTCTTGCTCCTTTCTTTCTAATTGCTTGGGGTTCGGGATTAAATTGTTTGTTTGAGCTTGCTCCATTTTCTGGATGTAGGCCTTCACTGCAATTAATTTTCCTCATAGAACTGCTTTCATTGTGTTCCATAAATTTCTATAGGTTGTATTGGGGTTATCATTTAGTTGTAAGAACTGTTCAGTTTCTTCTCTAATTTCTTCTGTGACCCATTGGTTGGTCAGCAAATTGTTCAGTTTCCATGTGTTTGTGAGGATCCTGGGCTTTCTTTTACTATTCAGCTCCAATTTCAGGGCACTATGTTCCAACAGAATACAAGGGATAACCTCAATCCCTTTGCATTGACATAAACCTTTTCTATGAACCAGCACATGGTCTGTTTTGGAGAATGATCCATGAGCAGCTAAGAAGAATGTAAATTGTGACTTTGTGGGGTGAAATACTCTGTAGAAATCTATTAAATCCATTTGCTGAAGAGTCTGGTTTAACTCAAGTATTTTCTTATTGACTTTTTAACTCCACAAGGAATGGCTGCCATGTCAGAATTAGCCAGCAACAAATGTTGGCAAGGCTGTGGAGAAAAAGGAACACTTCTCCACTGCTGGTGGGAATGTAGACTTGTACAACCTCTGTGGAGATCAGTGTGGAGATTCCTAAAAAAACTAGGATTGAAGGTCCCATTTGACCAGGCCATCGCTCTGCTAGACATGCGCACAAAGGAATTAAGAGTCATTTCACAGCAACATATGTGCACCCATGTTTATAGCAGCTCAGTTTGTGATTGCTAAGTCTTGGAAACAACTCAAATGTCCATCAACTGGAGACTGGATAAAGAAGACGTGGTTCTTTTATAGAATAGAATATTATTCTACCATTAAAATGATAAGATTGAGTCATTCATACTCAAATAGATGTACCTTGAAGACGTCCTCATAAGTGAAATAAACAGGTCACAGATGTGTAAATACTACATCTTTTCTCTGGCATGAGAAAATGAAGTTGTAAATGAGTTGTAGTATGTATAGTTGATATTGTGAAGTGGAAAATATTTAAAAGGGAAGGGTGTAAGGGTAAATAACAAGGGGAAAATGAATGTGCTAATAATAAAGAAAAAAGAAAACAAAGATTGTGTATATAAGGGGTGAGGGTGCGGGGGGGGGGAAGGGAAAAAATGAGAATCAAGTCATGTCATATTCTGGTACAAACTCTTAATGTTGAATGCGATTATTCATGAGTTCTAAATCATCAGGCTGAAACACTGGGGGGAAACTGTATCTGTACTGAGAATGTACTGACAATACTGTCTTGTCATTGTCTCCTAAATCATGCAGTATAACAACCACCGACATTGCATTTACACTGCATTAGGCATGATAAGTTTGATAGCTGAGTGATTGGGTCAAATTAAGGAGTCTGGTTAACAGAATCAAAGATGAGTCATGTAAAGATAAAAATTCTCAATGTTGAATGCCTTGAGCTCTAGACCTTTGACTAAATCCTTCGGTCTCTAGTGGACCAACAGACCCTCTGGAGGCTTGCTCATCTGACCCTGTGGTTATGGTAAGATAATCTTGTAAATGGGAGAGATGCATAAGTTATATACAAATACTGTGTCATTTTATATAAGTGGCTTGAGCATCTATGGATGTTGGTATCCTTGGAGCCCTGGTACCAGTCTTACCTATATGTACTGTCTTTTATTATAGCAACACAAACAGACTAAGACTACTTGCATTGCAATCATAAGTGTGGCTGTATGGCAGAAAAGAACTTCATCAAGGACTGAGCTAGCACAGAATGCTCTCCATCTTTAATTCAAAATTATTTATTATTATTACAAAAGAAGAAATAAAGTTAATGTGTAAATAATGAATATTTAAAAGACATTTTTATGCCAAGTTTACCAAGAATGCTCGAGAAACTTGAAAGCTAGCTTAAGAAAAAGGTTATTATAATTCAGAGAGGAAGTTATTTCTAAGAGTCAAATATTCCCATTTAACATTTAAATCCTAAAATACGTCATTTTTAATTGCATTAAATTTTCTTATTATCAAAGTAAATGCCAAAAAGCACATGGAAAAATTAAAGAAATAAAGACGTCCAAGATTTCCTCTTATGGCAGCATGGTGATGAGAGTCAATAAACATCCCTCAAGCTTGGAATAATATACTGGATAAAATTACAAATGAATAAATCAAACTCAAGAAAACTGAGCTGTAAAAGAGTCAGGTATTCAGAGCCCAAAAGTGAAATGACAGCAGCAACTCCAGAGAGTAAGAAAGCTCCGTCCCGCTTTTGCATAGTTTCTGCCGAACCCCACGGACCCAGGGTTCCACTTGGAGGCGGTATAATTCTCCATAGGCAGGAGATCTCGCATCACATTGCTTCAGAATAAGAAAACCAATTGTTTTAAAAACTACATATAAGGTTGAACTCTTCAGTCTCAGAAGAGAAATGAACCTCACCGAACAAAGTGGTACAAACAAATCACACCTGTTTTTACCTTGGCACAAAGAGAAGCAGGGAGAAACCCCGAGAATTAGCAGCTAACTAGCACCCACATAAGTGTGTCATCCTGATTTATACCATCTGTGGAAACAAGAATCCACAGTCAAAGAATTCAATTCAAAGTGGTCCAAGGTTTACAGGTCCACAAAGCAGCTGGCAGAAGCCAGTGCTAATCCTGTCCAGAGGAATTCAGATCCAAGGCAGACTCAACTATTTCCTGAACAGGTCCCGAAGAAAATGAAGAGTTCATATTACAAATATTACTACATACGCACAGAGAGGAAACGCACCGTGAGTGAGAAACAGAAGGAGCCATGGAGAAATCCTCAAACTCCTCAACTAACGAAATTCTCAGACACTGAAAATGTTTCATTGTCTTCAAAATGAAAGAAAAACTAAACAAATTTAAGAAAAAAGTCCATTAAGCACTCATTATGCATATTAAATTGGAACCAAATGGAGTTCAAGACATAGATGTTAAAATAAATGAAATTAAAGCACCAGTAGAAAAATAAAGCAGCAGATAAGATAAAACTAAATAAAGTGGTAAAGTATAAAATAGAAAAAAATATATCCAGAATGAAATCTAGAGAAATAGATAAATAAAATAAAATAAATAAAATAAAATAAGGTTAGGAGCCAGGTAAGAGAAAGCTAACAATCTAATACATGTGCAATCAGAGTCCTATTTAGGAACAGGCATTATTTGATAAGATGAATGTACATTCACCACACTGATCAAAGAGTCCACGTTTTATATTCCAAAGCCTGTAGGTAGTCCATGATCTCAGAAAAATACTCTATCAGACTCTTCAGTCCAAAATTGCAGAACAAGGGAGGAGGGAAGGGGAAAGGAAGGAAGGGACAAAGGGGAAAAGTAAAAATAAAAGGAGAATATGGAAACAAGGCTTTTGCATATAGAGATCAGAGTGGGGCTTGAGAGGAGGGGGAAGAATAGGGAGAAAAGAAGAGCAAGGATATCGCATGTGCACGTGCAAATGCCCTGGGATGAGCGTCATCATTATGGATATCTAAAATTTACCAATAAATTTTTGCTTAAAGAAAAAAAGACAAGCCAGGGTTTACCTCAAGTGGTACCACACCTACCTTGCAAGCACAAGGACTCAAGTTTGATCCCCAGTACTACCAAAAAAAAAAGGATAGGGCCGGGGAGTTAGCTCAGTGGTTCCAGCGCCTGTCTTGCAAGCGCAAGGGCCCGGGTTCGATTCCCCGGTAACCACATAACAATAATGGGTGTGGAGACCCACACCCAGCAGCAACCAGTACCACATACCACATACTACAGTGCCGGGCGTGGTGGCTCACGCCTGTAATCCCAGCACTCGGGAGGCAGAGGCAGGAGGATTGCTGTGATGTGAGTTGGAGGCTGAGCTCAGGGCCAGCCTGAACCACAAAAGCGAGACCCTGTCTCAAAAAAAAAAAAAACCAAAAAAAAAAAAAAAAAAGGATAAAACACTAAAGAGTAAAAATGACAATTGACTTTTCAAAAACAAGAAGATACAAAAAATACTGAGGTAGAGAAAAAAGAATTACAGTGCTCTAAGAGAAAAATAACCATCAATCTCAAATAAAACCAGTAGAACTGTCCTTCCAAAAAAAGGATTTCTACATCAGATAAAACCTATCATTAACCTTCTACTTGTAATAGCACTATGGCTTAAACCCTTCTCTTTCCCACAAAGTCCATGTTTGAAAAGTAGTTCCCAGTGAAGCCATCCTTAGGGATGGGGCCTGCTGGGAAATCTGAACTCAAATGGGAGGGTATCCTCAAAAAAGGTTAAAGGAGCTCTGATGCCATGCAAGAGGGCTTGGAAAAGCAAGTGGTTTTAAGAACAAGCCTGACTCCTGAGCTGCTCTGCAGCTCCTTGTTTGGTGGAGAATCTCTCGCTCCCCACCCTGCTCCACGCTCCACCCTCCTACCACACGGTTTTTGCTAGAGCTGAAGTGTCGCTGGGTTTATGCCACCAAATTACAGAACTGTAAGCTAGATAAATTTGTTTTCTTTATAGAAATATTCTATGTCAAATATTTCATTAAAGTAACAAAAAATGAGCCAATTAACCAAAAAGTTCAGAAAAAGCTGCTAACAGATATAATTCATAAGATAAACTTTATCCTAGGTTAAAAAAAAATGAAGAGATAGAAAGGAAATAGTAGTAAAAGTGTGAATGAATACAAACAAAGACTGATGGTATAAACTATAATTGAAAATATATTAAATTATAAAAATATAATTTGCAGTGTGTGGAGAAATGTATTATTCAGGTACTCAGGCAGATGAGAGGTGCCTGACCTTCATTTTCCCATCCCTGTTGGAGGGGGCGTGCGGCTCGACTAGCAGCTGTTGACCCCTCTCCCTCACCCCCCTTTGCTCCCCAGTAGCCTGGCATAGTTTGCTTCAGGGTCCTCCCTTGCTGCCCACTCCAAGAGGAGTGCAGCCAGCCACTCAGCAGGGCCCCCTCCCCTGCTCCTGCCATTTCGTGTACTACTGTTGCCTTTCTGAAGATGGGAGGAGCGCCCGGGTGTGGCTAAAATCAGGAAGGAAGGAGTCTGGGTCCCTTATTTGCTGCCCAACACTCAGACAGTTCCCGGGTTTCAGGCTGGCCCTCAGTGACACCGGCCTGAGTGGGCTTGGCAAACAGCTCTCCCAAGACACTTCTTAGGTTTCATTGAGGAGGACCCCCTCCGGGGTACTCACCCACCCTGGGAGGCACCACGTGCCCTGTTAAAAGAAAGGCTCGCTTGGTGTTCCTGTAAAACTTTTTGTGATTTATTTCTCAGGAAGTGAGAGGATAGAGTGGCTGTTTCAAATGAAAGAGGAATAAACACAGAGCTGTCAACCCAAAGGTCTCAGAGACCAGCAGCCAGTGAAGACAACAGCAGAGACTTGTACTCCATAAAATCACCGTGGTGCCCAGCACAAGCCAGGACCCATTCTCGGTAGGAACAGGAAGAAACTAGCAGTTAGCTGTGTCTTCTGTAGGTGTCCAGCATTATTTGTTTCATCTGATGACACCCGGAGGGGCTAGCAGAGTTGCGTTCTCTAATAGATGATTTTCATCTGAACGTAGCAAAGGAACCCTAGGGAAACTGACCAGCCACTTCTAAAATACAGATACTTGACTGAATTGTCTCACCCACCAAATTAATATACTAAAATGCCAACCAGCAATGTGATTGCTTTTCAAGGTTAGAGTCAATAAGGACGTTTTTTTAAAAAGGTTAAATGAAGTCACAGGTTTGGAATCTTAATCCAGCTGGCGTCCTTATATGAGGAAGAGGACAGAGTTCTCTGTCTCCGAGAGTGCCTGGAAGAAAGGCGACGTGGAGACAGAGCAAGAAGGAGGCCTTGCCGGGCAGAAGGAAGGCGCGCACCGGAAACTGGGCCTCCCAAAACATGTGATCCTGGGCTTCTCACCTCCACAACTGTGAGGGAATAAAGTTCACCAATTAAAGCCGACCACAGCGTGGTGTTTTACTTTGGCAGTACTAGAAAACTAATACAGTATCTTACAACTTCTCATTAAAACTTAAATACAAAATTAAAATGATAAAAATAGTGAAATAAATACAAAATTTTGAGTCCTTTGACTAGGAATGATATTTCTAAGCATGATAAAAGCAGACACCACAAAGTAAACTACTGACTGAATACTGGTTTAAAATTAGGAAAAAGAGCCGGGGATTTAGCTCAGTGGTTCTGCTGCATGTCTTGCAAGCACAAGGGCCCAGGTTCGATCCCCTGTACCACATACTACAGTGCCGGCACCACGCCTGTAATTCCAGCACTCGGGAGGCAGAGGCAGGAAGATTGCTGTGGTATGAATTTGAGGCTGAGCTCAGGACCAGCCTGAATTACAAAGCAAGACTCTGTCTCAAAAAAATAAAATAAATAAAATGAAATAAAATCAGGAAAAAATGTGAGAAAGGCAAAATAAAAATGGGACATTTGGAAATTAGTGGCCAACAAATGATTAAGGGATAATTAAGAACATGCATAAATCTATATAAAAAGGACAATGACTAATTTTTTTAATCTTTATTGGTACATTAAATATACACATCATGATTGCACTCCATAATGGGGATTTGTACCAGTATAAGACACAACTTAATTCTCATTTTTTCCCATAGCCCTACCCACCCTACCACCCCCCCATATACATAAAATTTGTTTACTTACTTTTTTGTTACAATCTCAACATTGTCCCCTTTCATCTTATTTTACATTGAGCATTTTCTGTTTCACAATATATAACATACAATGCTAGGACTCATTTACATCTTCATTTTCTCATACCAGAGAAAAGATGTGATATGTACCTATTTGTGCCCT
>PVIR01006605.1:19416-65227 GCA_004026965.1 Petromus typicus
AAAAAACCAAAAAAAAAAAAAAAAAAAAAAAAAAATGATAACAAGTAACTAATAAACATAAAAAACAAGTGACTTCCTTATAAAGAAAGGTTATAGATCTTATGATAGTTATAAGGTATCAATTTAATAGTGATATGAGATTAAACTGTATATTTCCTATTGTAAGAGGGGATTGTAGGAATAGTCAGCAATATGTATAATATTATTTGGTGCATCTTTCCCTATTTATAGAAGGCTAACCTAAGTAATAAAAATGATGACTTTTGGATGGCTCAGAATACAGTAATAAGCAGGTATTTAAGACTGCTTCAAAGAAGATATTAAAAGTACTCAAGTTATTTGTCAGTAAAAAGTTGGTTTAATAACCACAATACAACGAAGAGTAAAATGTTATCCAGTCCTTATGAAATGCGATGGCAGAAAAACATGCCACTGTCATAATGAGATATAGTCATTTTCTTATGAATAAAGTGAACCAAAAACTCTAGGAACAGTCTAATATTTTTAAGTTTGAAATATCTGAGTCATACATAAATCCATATTCTCCTCTCTGTGTTTCTCTCTCTTTCTTTCCCTCTCTCTCTCATGTATGAGAGGGTCTGTCGAAGTAGCCTAGGCAGGACTCGAATATGTGGTTCTCCTGCCTCATCTTCCCTCGGTGTTGGTATCACAGGCAGGTGTCACTACTCCCTGAAGAAATCCATATAATTTGACTAACTACTCCAAAATATTTCTCTGACACTGCAGCTGAACAGTCAGAAGAAATTTCTCTGCAACACTTAAAACTGAACCATGTTTGTTGATGATGTAATTCTCCAGAGTTTTATATACTTCAGGGCTCATTATGTTTCATGGCAATTAGGAAGAAAAAATACCCTGAATCTTCATACCACCATCATGCTCAAATTACACACATACTTAATGGACGCACATGTTGCAACTCACAAAGGGAAATACTGATTTAATTCTAGTTAAAATTACTGGCATGTGCTTTGAAATTTCTGAAACAATGTTTCATTATCCTTCTTTGCTCATTATTTTCAAATAGTTATTTTTGTTTCAAACTTCTTTAACTTCGTCGTGTCAATGATACATATGTTTTGATGTTTCGATGCTTCTTTAGCTAGTAAACTTCCACAAATAACATATTCATTCATGTCTGCCACCCAACTGAAGATTGTCTTACCTGACAAAATAGGATAATATAAAGCTTAGTGAAAAGAAAAAATTATCATAACTAATATAGTTATAATTAGTAAAGAATTCTAAAACAATTATTTGAATTCAAATTTCAGACAGACAATATGTTCAATATCCAAATCTATAAATTCAAATTTCTAAAGACACAGAGGTATTTTAAATACCTACATCGCATTTTTAAGATTCTAATTGCAATATATAAGATGAAAATATACCTTAAAATAATTGAAGCAGAAAGGTTCAATGAACTTGAAGACATAGCACTCAAAACTATCCAAAATGAAAGAGGAAAAAGTTTTTAAATAAAGTAACATCAGTGAGCTTTGGGTCATATTCAAGTGGCTTATTACTTATTTTCAAACTTGCTGAAAAAGAAGAGGGCCAAAATGGAGAGGGAAAGGTTTTTTAAATAATTTGCAGCGGAAGTCACTTAAAGCTAAATGAAAATTATCAACCAGGGGCCAGGGATTTAGCTCAGTGGTTCCTGCGCCTGTCTAGCAAGCGCAAGGACCTGGGTTCGATCCCCAGTAACCACATACAATACTGGATGTGGAGACTCACACCCAGCAGCAACCAGTACCACACACCACAGTGTCGGGCGTGGTGGCTCACGCCTGTCATCCCAGCACTTGGGAGGCAGAGGCAGGAGGATTGCTGTGGTGTGAGTTTGAGGCTGAGCTCAGGACCAGCCTGAACCACAAAGAGAGACCGTGTCTCAAAAAAACCTTAAAAAAAAAAAAAAGAAAGAAAATTATCAACCAAGGCTCAAGAAACTCAATGAACTCCAAGCAAAATAAATACAAGAAAATTACACCAAGGTTTATCTTAGTGAAGTTGAATAAGTTAACTCATAAGAGCAGCAGAGGTTGGGGGAGGGTCGATCATGGCTGATTACGGGCAAGCAGCACTCAGCAGTCACTCTCCCAAGTCACCCACTACATGCCTATCCAAGGAGACAGGGATAGGGGACCAATTAATGGAATGCAATTTGAGCAAGTTACAGACAGGAGAAACCCAGAAAGGCCAGTAGTTAGAGTAACCACTCGGCCCAATGCTTCATCTTGTGCCAGTGTCATTGTGTGACATTTGAAAAATCCTCCTGGGGAAAATGCTAGAGTGACCACCCATGTGTGCCCAGCCTAACTGTTTCTTTCTTTAGAGACAAGCAGAACAGCGCACCCATCTGTCCTCATCACCTCCAAACACATGCGCCCTCACCACCGGGATGGACAGTGCAGAGAATGCTGTATTTGTGCCACCAGAACTGCCATCCAGAGAAAGATTGAGCCAGCTGTGACACAGTCACAAGCCATGTTCACTGGTGGTAGAAAGAGGCGGAGAGGCCAGCACGAGCTATCAAGGCCACAGTGGAAGTACAGTACAGAAGCCCAAGGCTGGCAGGGACCCAGCATCATGCCATCTTCCAGAGAATATTTCAGGCTCCTCAATTATATGGTCCAGAGGCAGCAAAGCTGACGAACCACTCGAAACACATATCTTTACAACACAGGACCTGTGCACCCAACTGCCTCTGCCCTGCTCAGAGACGTTCCAAGTACCACATGGACATTCGTCAGCTATGTCTCAGAGAACACAAATCAGAGTCCCTAAACCAGGGTCCACAACACGCAGCATCCCAAAGGCACAGTGAGCAAGAGATCTTGCAGACAGCGCCAGGTCTGCGTGCCTCATAGGGCTGGAGAGGGAAACAGAGGGCAGGCAGAGTGGACAGAAACAAAGACAGATTGAGGCTCCCCAGCCCCAGCCCCCACCATCACTGACGGCTTTCCCTTAGCACTCACCTGTGACTCCTGAAAGGTGGAGTTAGCCAATAGACTGTGCTAAATATTTTTACCTACTTGGATAGGAATTGAGAACAAGAAACATGGGTTAGAAGAGCTTTTCACAACACTTCCAACAGCAAGCAATGTCCAAAAATTGCTTCCATTACAAATACCTAACCAAGGAGGTACACTGGTATTGGCTAGAGTTTTTATGCGTTTTGGTTTGGTTTGGTGTTTTGGGTATTTTTGCTTGTTGGTTTTTTATTTTGGAGTGTATGTGTGTGTGTGTGTGCAACCACTTGTGCATACACATGTACACGTGCATATATATTAGTTTCTGATTTTTATTGTGCTTTAGGTTTGCAATATCAATGTTTGCTTTCAGGGTTAATTTTGTACTACTGCTAGTTTAATAACTGGACTTACTCTGTCCCATTTCTTCTCTTCCCATTTATATTCCCTTCCCTCTCTTCTTCCTCTACCTCTTTTCTGATGCCTCCTTCTGATTGTCTGATCTTTTCTCTTTTTTCATATGTAAAATTAATATTAAGCTGAATATCATTAATGCTTAATTTTTTCTAGACTGTTCTTTATTACTCTTCTTGTTTTTTCCTGGGTTAGTGAAGAAGTAGAGATTGCTTTCAATACATTCTTAATTATATGCTAACATAAGCTTTGCCTTTTAACTGTTGAAATTATTGGAAATTATGCTTTCCTCTCAAAGCAATGCAAATGGTTGAACCTGCCCCATACAGTATATGGAGTGGGTGCTTCCACTTACCCACAATCCCAGGTATGTCACAAGCAACCAATGAAAAAACATAACACTTTAGGGCTGGAGCTACCCATTCCAACTGATCTACAAACCTCAGGATAAAAATCATGAGGAAGCAGACATCAAGGTACCTTCAAACAAGTGTATCGTGGGCTGGGGATTTAGCTCAGTGGTTCCAGTGCCTGCCTTGCAAGCGCTAGGACCCATGTTCGATTCCTAATAACCACATACAATAATGCCGGTTGTGGTGACTCCTACACACCAGCAATCAGTACCACATATCACAGTACCAGGTGTTGGCCCACACCTGTCATGCCAACATTTGAATTCAGGAGGACTGTTGAAATCAACACTGAGTTCAGGACCAGACCAAACTACAAAGTGAGACCTTGTCTCCAAAAAAAAAAAAAAAAGAGGAACTCCTCAGAAACTGACACTCCAAATATTGAAGCAGATGAAATTCCACACAAACAACTTAAAATTTTGATTGTCAAAATGGTTGATGCACTCAAAGAAGAAACAAACAAACAGCCAAATAAATAAACTACCTTAAGTTGTATATTTTGGGTATTTTGGCCCAGTGATGAGAAAGTAACCAAAACGCATCATGCCAGATAACAATGGAATGAAACTAGAAATCAATAGTGAAGAAAACACAGAAACTGCACAAAAATATAGAGATTGAATAAATACTTTGGAATAAATGGGTCACTGGAGAAATCAAGGAAGAAATTTTAAAGTACTTAGACTAAAACAATAGTATAAATGTACATATCAAGCAAGATCTGTGAGACATGATGAAAACAGTGCAATGAGAAATGTATAGTTATGAATACCTTCACTAGCTAAGCAGAACATCACCCAAAAAATAACCTAATGATACATCACAAGGATTTGGATAAACAACAGAAACACTAAGCCCTAGACCAGGAAGAAAGAAATAGTATAGATCAGATCAGAAATTAATGAAATAGAGATCCAGAAATGGATCAATAAATCAAAGAGTCAGTTCTTTGAAAAGATCTACAAGATTGATAAACCTTTAGATAAATTTAACAAAAGAAAAAGGAGCCCAAATTAATAAGATGAGAGATTTTAAAAAGGCAGAATTACAACAAATACCACTGAAACCCGGTATTACTAAAAACCATTGCTGAACACTTACATAATAAATTGGAGCATCTAGAAGAAATGAATGTTTCTAGAACATATAATCTACCAAAATTGAACCAAGAAAATCTAAACAGATCAATATCAATCAATGGAACTGAAATAGTAATAAAAACTCTCTTAACTAAGAAAATTCCAGGACCTGAGAGATTTAAGACACTTACAAACAGAATCCAATCATACATTGAAAATATCATATACTATGACCAAGTTGGTTTTACCCTAGAAATGCAAGGATTGTTCAATATGCATAAATCAATAAATGGCCCTGAATAAATAGAATGGAGGAGTAAAAACTACATGATTATCTCAACAAACACAGAAAAGGAGATCCACAAAATTCAGCATCCTCCATAATTAAAACCTTGAAGAAAATAACTATAAAGAGATCTTTCCTCAAATTGATGACACTGAATGGGAAAAAAACCAAAAACATTTCCTCTAAAATCAGAGAGAAGACAGAGGTATCCACTCTCACCTCTTTGTTCAATAGAGTACTTAAAACTTTAGTCAGAAAAAAAGAAGGCAAGAGGAAAAAAATAAAAGGGGTACAAATGGAAAAGGAAAAAGTCAATTGATCCCTGTTTGCACATGATATCATCTTTTATACACAAGACCAAAAATAATTTCCCCTGAAGAATTTTAGATCTGAGAAACAAATTCAGAACAGTGGCAGAATTCAAAGTTAACACACAAAAATCAATAGATGTCTTGTACACAAATAACAAACTCACTGAGAAAGAAATCTGGAAAAAAATTCCACTCAACAAAACTGCGATTCCAAATAACCAAGGAGGTAAAAGTCTCTATAACAAAAAGTACAGAACACAGAATAAATTGGAACCTGAAGAATGTAGTGTGTGTGTGTGTGTGTGTGTGTGTGTGTGTGTGTGTGTGTGTATGTGTGTGTGTGCATGTGTGCATGAGCGCACAGACATATGTGTTTTACTGGGGATTGAACCCAGGGCTTTCACACATAGCTGCATTCTCTACTCCTTTTTCTAGTTTTATTTTAAGACAGCATCTCATTCTGCTCTTAAGTTGCTAAGTTGCCCAGGTTGGGCTCAAATCTGTGTTCATTCTGCCTCAGCCTCCCAGAGTGCTGGAACTACAGGTATACATCACCAAGCCAGGCTTAATTTCTTAAATTATTTCAGGGTCTATAACTTTCTATCACTTGGATCGGAAGCAACAGGCCAAAACTTCTTCCCCTCAAAACTCATTCCAGAGAGGCAGGAGGACTTGCATCTGGCCGCAATTAAATCTTGCACCATTGACAAGCATTGAAAGCAGAAAGAGGGTTTGGCACCAAGTTCATGTCTCTCCACCTGCTACTCATTCAGAGACTGTCAGGAAAGGGGGAGTACTGACCTGTGGTCTGGATTTCACGTCAGGAAAGTCATTAGGGCAACAGCAACAAAGCAAGCTGCTCTGCCCGTCACCCAGCATGAGACAGGCACACGGCCGCGGGGCTGGCCCAGGGGCCCACTTGGAATCACAGATGAGGGCTTTGGACTAAGCGGCCTGTGAAGACCCTCCTTCTTGCTCCAAAACACTGTGATTTGCATTTTTATTGGAGAATAAGAATTAAAATGGAAACAGATGAACATTTTTCACACTCAGCCCCAGTTTAATGTGAAATGTTTCTGCACAAAAATGTTTAATTGCTTTGCAGGAGTCACAAAGATGATTCAATGCCTCTTTTCTCTCCAAATGTGTCTAACTATTAACTCCGCTGTACAATACAGAAAACATGATGGTTTGGGATGATCTGGGAAGTGAACACGGACAATGTTCTCCAAAATAGCTAGCGCTGGCTTCTCAGCAGATGCTTGCTGAAGGCTGCTGTGCTCATTTCTCCTTTTTGCTCTGGCCTTTAAACAAACAAAAAGAACAGAGTAATTATTTCAAAGCTAAGTCAGCAGTTTGTGACTTACACTTATTAGGTGATGTGACAGATACGCCTAATAGCCTTCCATGCCTCTCATTCCTCTCCACCTGCCTCCCTCCCTTAACACTTACACACTTCCCCAGCCTACCCAGGGAGCTGGGAGCAGCCACGTGACACAGCTCCAGCCACTGGGATGAAAACAGAAGTCAAACAGGGGTGATGGGAACTTTTGCTTTTTCCAATGAGACTTCTCACCCTCTTCCTCTATGCCAATCCACTTCACCACCTTTCTTGCTATGCTGAACTCAGGTATAATGTCTAGAACTGCAGCACCTGTAGTGTAATGATAAAAATTACCTTGTTGACATGCTGAGGATGATGGAGAGACAGAAAAAAGGTTCCAGGTCCAAATAACATGATTGCATCAACCGGGTAATAAACATCTATTTGTTTAAGCCCTTGAGGCTGTGTATTAACTGTGACAGAACATGCAACTTCAGGATGTAATATGCTCAGAAAAAGGATTAATTGCCTTTAGTTACATATTAGTTTAAAACAAATGAAATTGATCCTTGATTGTTTAATACTAAAGGAATTTTTTTTAAAAAATTAGCTCATTGGTACATTTTAGGAATATATTATGATCACATTCCTCATTGTAAATTTGTACCATTATGTATCTTGATTCTTATTTTTTTCCTATTCCCTTACCCTCCCTTCAACTACCCACCCCCATATAAATGTTTTTTTTTCTGGTTTTCTACCATTGATTTTATCTTTCCCTTTTTTGCTTTCCCCTGCTCCTACCCAGTTGCCATTTATTTTTTAACATTTTCTTCCCATTTCACAATACCTATCATACATTTTGAACCTCATCTAAACCTTCAGTTTATCATACTAGAAAAACAACACAGGATTGACACATCTGACTCCTATTTATTTCACTTATGAGTATGGCTTCAAAGTGCATCAACTGAGCTATAAGTGTCTCTAATTTATCATTCTTTATGGCTGAGTAATATTCCATTTTATTTTTTAAAATCTTTGTCCAGTTTCCAGTTGATGGGTATTTGAGCTGTTTCCAACATTTAGCTATTACAAACTGTACTGCAATAAACATGGCTGCACATATGTTGCTGTAGTATGATGATTTTAATTCATTTATATATTCCCAACAGGGAAATAGCAAGACCAAATGGGACCTCTAATCCTAGCTTTTTGAGGAATCTCCACACTGATTTCTACAATGGTTGTGCCAGTCTACATTCCTACCAATGTCAAGAAGGGTTCCTTTCTCCCCACAGCCTTGCCAGCAGTTGTTATCAGTTAATTTCTTGATACCAGCCATTCTTTCTGGAGTGAGATGGAATCTCAGAATTGGTTTTCTTTGCATCTCTCAAATGACTGACCAATCAAATTAAACATTTTTTCATATGTTTCTTTGCTACTTTTGCTTCTCCATCTGAAAAATATCTATGCATTATAGATGCCCACTTTTGAATTGTGGGAATCTGAAGGGGAGGCTGATTTTTTAAGCTCTTTTTATATTCTAGATAACAGTCCTTTGTCTCAGGAAAAGCTAGTAAAATTTTCTTCCCACATTGTAGGTTGTCTTTTTGTGCTATTGGTGGTCTCTCTTGCTGTGAAGATGCTTTTTAGTAAGATAAGATCCCAGCTGTTGGTTTTTTCTGCTAGTTCCTGTGCTGCTGAGGTTTGTTTTTTTTTTAATTGAAATCTTTATTGGTACATTATATATATATATATATATACATCATGATTGCATTCAACAATGAGAATTTGTACCAGTATACATAGTCTTTCCCTAAGCCAGTGTCTCCAAGAGTTCTACCTAACCTATTTTGCAGCAAGTTTAGTGTTTCTGTTTTAGTATTTAGATCTTTAATCCACTTCGATTTCAGTTTAGCACATGGTGAAAGATGTAGATCTAGTTTTATCCTTTGGAAGGTTGAAATCCAGTTTGCCCAACACCATTTGTTAAAGAGGCTATCTTTCCTCTACTGGGAGTGTTTGACTCCTTTATCAATGATGAGGTGACTTAGTATGTCTGGAGTTGTTTCTGCATCTTCTAGTCTGTTCCATTGATTCTCAGGTCTGTTACTTTGCCAGTGCGATACTATTTTTATTACAGTAGCTTTGTAGTATAGTTTCAAGTTGGGGATTGTGATAGCCCCTGCCAGTCTTTGTTGCCTAGAATTGCTTTTGTTATTTTAGGTCTCTTCTGGTTCCAGATGAATTTTTGGGTTATTTTCTCTAGATCTGTAAAATATGCATGTTGCTGGAATTTCAGTCAGGATTGTATTAAATCGATATAGCATCTGGGTGATTATAGCCATTCTGACAATATTGGTTCTTCCTAAACAGGAACAAAGATGTCTTTCCATTTTCTGATATCCTCTTCAACCTCCTTTTTCAGTGGGCTGTAGTTTTCAGAGAAGAGGTCTTTCTTCTCTTTTCTTAGATTGATTTCTAGATATTCATTTTTTGGAAGCTATTGTGAAAGGAATTGCTTCTCCAATTTTTCTCTCAGTTAATCTGTTATTTGTGTATAGGAAGGACATTGATTTTTGAGTATTGATCTTGTACCAAGCTACTGTACTGAATCTGGCAATTACGTCAAACAGTCTTTTACAATATCTACTATGTTTTTGTTTACTCCTGTTCCTTTTGTGTTATTATTTGCATCATCTAGAAGCTGCTGGATTGATTTCTCATGATCTCTTACTATTTTTTAAAAATCTATCCTTTCTTGGTCACTAACTGCTATCTTGTCTTCTATGTATGAAATTTTGTCTTCAGTTGACTAGTTCTAATGCATAAATTTGATGTAGGGTTTTTAATCTCTTGAATTTCCATTTGAATCTGTTTATTGGATTCCATCTGTTTTATGTTTGGGGATCCCATCACGTTCCTCTATTTTCCATCATGTCCTCTTTGTTGCCACCATTCAGTTTTGTCACTTGGACATAAAATAGCCACGGGAAATGTGAAAATGAATCTGACTGTGTTACAATAAAATTTTACTGATGCTGAAATTTTCAGGCACACAAAATATTCTTTACAGTTTTCTTCAGTGATATAAAATAGCTTGGCTCATGAGCTCTTCAAAAGTGGGCAGTAAACTGCTTTGGCCTGCAAGCCACAAGCACACGGATCCTATCACTTTTGCCTTCTGAGCGCTGAAGTCATCAGATTATGCCTTACAGAATAAGCGAACGGGAACTTGCAAAATTCCACAAACATTTCACCATGCAGTTCTTCCCAGTGCAGTGCCCAACAGAATCACTGGTGTGCACTGCTTTTCAAATCAGTGGTTTCATTCTTTACCAGTCTAGATTTTTTAATATCTGCTTTCATCTATATGAAGGAAGGCAGGCTTGCTACATAATACAAGGCAGAATCACTCTGGATTCTTTATGATCTGAATCATATTTGTGCTGACAGCCGACAATGCCATGGACACTGACTTAACAGCCCAGGGAAAGACCCCCCTCACCTCCTGTGCATCGCTGTTGTCCTTCCCCAGACACTATCCTGTGAGGGGCTAATTCTCTTGTGTCTCCTGAGAACCCCATCAGGGTGAAAAGGAAGGCATCCTTTGGCTGGAACAGGATTTTCAGCTGGTTCCTGAAGTTTCATCTGGCAAGCAAAGAAATTCCCTTTTATATATAGAAATTAATGGACATGGGGATCCTAAAATATCATAATTTTAGCAATCCTCGACAAGCAAACATAAAACAATATCATTTTACATGTAAAATATGTTTCTTGACATTCTAGGGCTCAGAAACAACCCCAAAGAATGACACAAGGGTTTTTTTTGTTTTGTTTTGTTTTGTTTTTGTTTTTGTTTTTTTATTAAAACCAGATTCCAGGGGCTGGGGATTTAGCTCGGTGGTTCTGGTGCCTGTTTTGCAAGTGCAAGGATCCAGGTTCGATCCCTGGTAACCACATAACAATACTGGGTGTGGAGACTCACGCCCAGCAGCAACCAGTACCACATACCACAGTGCCGGGCGTGATGGCTCACGCCTGTAATCCCAGCACTCGGGGGGCAGAGGCAGGAGGATTGCTGTGATGTGAATTTGAGGCTGAGCTCAGGGCCAGCCTGAACTACAAAGTGAGACCCTGTCTCAAAAAAACCAGATTCCATACATATTTGGCATCAATAACTAATAAGAACTGACTTTTTAAACAAATATTTTCTGACTCCTTCATTTTTCTAACCAGAAATAGAAACCACGACATCATGAAAAAGGCAGGGCAGCTAGAACTCATCCACTTTTGTCATACTCAGTTGACTTATTGTCCTTTATTACCCTGGCGCAGCTTCCCTTCTAGATCTGGACCTCTGCCCACACTTCCATTATTTTTGGCTGGATTCCTATTAAATAAAGGTGACTTTGATTTCCAGGATCAGGAAAGAGTTGAAGATGGCTAGGCACTGTGGGTAATGAATGATTTACTGAAAGCACTTAGGGATAGCAAGACACTATGCTAAGCTCTCTGTATATTTAATACCTTATGGCACACTATTCCTTCCACTCTTAATGCCACAGATTAGGGGATTTAACATCACTTTATAGATCAGAAAACTGAAACTCAGAAAGTTTGAGGAACTTAACTAAAGTCATACTGCTGGCAGTAGGTGGTATGGCTCTTCCATTCTGTGATTCTGTTTCAATTCTGTTCTTTCCAGTTCTTTCTCCCAGAGTCTGTGTTTATCTCCAATGTCTCCATATCAGTATAAAGGAGCTCCCCAAACAGTGAATACTTGGCAGTAGGTACTGTGGCATGTAATTACTGATTTTACAAAAGTATGCTCACCTTTTTCTTCCAGAATGAGACTTGAGAATATTGTATTCAAGCAACTGTGCTGTTTGGTCCAGCTAACCCTCTCTCAATGGAAAACTTCTCTCTATCCCCCATCGGATACTCTAGTGAATAGCTCCCACTCCATCCCTTGAAGTCCAGTGTTTTTGGAAATATGTTTAACCCAAATTATCTCTGCTCACATCACATTTTTCCATTACAAATTTTCAATGTGCAGACTTATTGATGAGAACAACACTACCCATACCTTTAACAATATTTTGTAGGATATTCTGTTATTTAAGTAAAATGTGAATTTTTCTATGAAACAATACATTTCAAGAATTTTTTATTTATTTCTTCAACAACACTTTTCAAGTACTAAGTCCTGGAAAATTCAGTGCTAGGTATAAGGAGAAATATGGAGCATTTGTTACATTTTAATCCCAAATCTAAGTTCTGAGTAATTCAGCTGGTGAAATCCTATCAATCACAGTTATAAGAAAATCTTCTTTTTTGTTGCATATTGGGGGTACAGGAACTCATTCTGAGCTGCTTCCAATGCTGGACTACTTAAAATTGTCTTTGCTCTCACAGCATCTTTTCTGTTTCTGACACATTGTGCTTAAGGAGCACTTAAGTGTCTTCTGGTGCTGTGTCCCAGACAGCCTATGGTCAAGCATCACACAGAGCTGTCCACAGAGAGCCCCCATACTCCAGATCTGTATCACTTCCCATCTTGACCCTATCATAATTGCATGTCCAGGGTCTCATTTTTTCATTCATATTCTCTATTTCCAACCCAAGAAAGGTAAATCTGGGACTTTCTCTAATTATAAATGCCTTGCTATATTCTGCTTTCTCTTCAGATCATATAAATCTTTTGCCTTTTAAATGCTTTGCTGTATCTCCCCTTAAATGTAACAATTTATCACTTTGGATTCCAAAACTGGGATAAATGTCACTGGTCAGAACAAGGAGAGTCAAGGTAAAGATTTCAGATGACCACAGATGCAGAAAAAAAAAAGAAAGCTTGGCAAATGGCCAGTGGATACAGCAGGTACAAATGGCAGCAGTCCAGCACCTGGGGATTCATCTGGCAGCTAATTGACAGGAGAAAATAGCCAGGCAGGTGGCTAACAGCACAAGCTCAGCTATATGAAGTTGGGTCAAGTACAGGGTCAGAAAAATGAGGACTAGAAAGCTAAGAAATAAAGAATCCATAGAAGCTCAATAACTCTATGTAAAGAAGCTAGATTACTAAGCCATTTCCATATCTGTCTTTTCCAAGACCTTTCCACCAAATGTGGCAACCATCAGAACCTTGAGAATGAAAGTGATGTGACAAATTCAGATAAGAAGATATGGAGGCTGTCTGAGGAATTACAGTTAGTATGACCATGAGGCGAGACTATGAACAAACCATGGATATTCCCTTTCTCCAGGACAGGACAGACAATGGTAAAGAGGGAATTTCAAAGGAAGCCTTGACAAATGCCATGCTCAAGTTCCTTCAGTAGCAACTTCAATTCAACTTCATGCTCAAGTTGCTTCAACAGCAAAGGGAATCTTGCATGATACCACTATACCAATGGCCTTTCAGTAGTAGTAAAGGAATTATAAAATTGAATAGGGAGGTGAGAAAGATGGTCAAGAGGTATTTCACAAGAGAGATGATATTTGAGCTTGATTATGGAGCAAATAAATAAATAAATAGAGATTATTTGTCTGGGAAAAATTACATTCCAAATGGTGGTAGATCATGGTAAGGCGGCTTGAAAGGACACATTATACTTAAGGAACAGTACATTGTCTTCTGTGATTAGCAGAAGACACACAAACACCCACTCAGCCCTCTATATCTATGGGTTCTACCTATAAGACCTCAACCAAAAAGAATCAGAAAAGATTTTGTGTTTGCAGCCAACATATGCAAATTTTTCTTTGTCATTATAGAGAGGTAGAATTAACACACTCAGTAACTTAAGACAAAAAGAGATCAGACATGGGGGACAATATAAATTAAATTTAAATTTGGAAAAGAAGAAATTTTGCAAAAGAATGAAATGCCGAAGAATTGAGATTCTGAATCAATGATTTATGAATACTCCACAATGTACTAAATTGTTGGGACTGCAGATGACTTACGCGGACTTATGACTTACTTACTTGGATTTACAAATGTCTGCCCTGCCCTCTGGGATCAACTACTGGGATTATTGGAGACATCTGCCCTACTCTGTAGGATCTTAAACTACAAGGATTACTACACTAGAATTATTGTCCTTAAGACTTACTGGGACTTACTGGTATTTAAGGATGTCTGCCTTGCCCTATGTAATCTTCAACTACAGGGATTACTGTGGGACTTCCCTGTTTTATGCATGCTAGGATTATGAGTGTGAAGGATTAGTACCAAATAAAGGTTTGACAAGTTTGGGTTATGGCTTCTTCTGTCCCCTCTTCTGCTGCTGCAGTATTTAGCCTCTGCCGCTGCTGTTCAGAGTAGCAAGAGTAAAGCCTGGGTTTAGCCTTTTTCTCAAGGTTCCAACTTTGCTGTTCATTGGTTGTAAATTCTTTGCTGTGGGAGTCACAGGGGACTGGAGCTTGCCAGTAGGGTTCTGGCTGTGTCCTCTTCCCCTGACTTCCACACTAAAAAACTTGAGGAAAAATATCTAGGAGAAGAGGGTGGGAAAAGGCAAAGCTTGCGGGACACTAAATTTGACTACACACCTTAAGGAGGGGCATCACTTCAAAAATAACCATGCAAAGACACAATGAAATGAGTGTTCATAGATTCTTACAAAGCAGGAGCAGAAGAAGATAATCTTAAGGGACACATATCTAAAAGTAGAAACTTCTGTACTCAGTCCACTGATCCTGAGAGAGAGTTATTTTCTCTACATATCCTTCTTATAAGAGTGAAACAGCAATAAAATGACCTGTGGAGATAATTTTGAATCATTTATACTTAAATGGACGTACCTTGAGGACATCCTCATAAGTGAAATAAATAGGTCACAGATGTGTAAATATCGTATCTTTTCTCTGGTATGAGAAAATAAAGATGTAAATGAGTTCTAGAAAGTATGTTATATATTGTGAAATAGAAAACACTCAAAACGTAATGGAGTGAAGGGGGAAAATAATGAGATTATAACAAAAAGAAAGGAAACAAAGTTTATGTATATGGGGGGTGGGGTGGTAGGGTGGGTAGGGCTATGGGAAAAATGAGAATTAAGTTGTGTCATATACTGGTACAAATTCTCATTGTTGAATGCAATCATGATGTATATATGTAATGTACCAATAAAGATTTCAATAAATAAAATAAAATGACCTGTGGAGACCTTTTTAGTCTTTCAATCTACAGTGCTGTAACACTGTTCTACATGCACTTGCTTAACTTACAATGTCCATAGAATACTGGCCTTTCCATAGCCTGGTACAGGAGAGCCATGATACACTCACCACCTAATCTATATCTGAGATCATGACAACAAAAGATACCACTGAAATTTTGTATTAGATCTTAAAATATACTGTTCTCTCATGGCAAAACCACCATAGGCAACATTTTAGACATAATTTTTCAGATCATTCTGATAAATCCAGTAAATGACTATTGCTCTGATATAAAACAATATTCAGTTTACTATGTTCTCAATACTCAATGTCCTCAATGATAAAACTAAGATATAAAATTTTCCATACAGGGCTGTTACAAGGAGCAAATATTCATAGATATGTTCTATAAACTTTCAATTATTAGATGATTGTTATTATCAATACAGAGCTTGTGTGCAGAGCTATGAATGTATAGCTATGATAAGGTTAGATGGCAGAATTTTTACTTCATTGTACTACAACTAATAAAAATAGTTAAGATGTTAACCCAAAGAAATATTGATATTATAACAGACAAAATTTGTTTTCTGATGAACGAGGCAAAAATATTCATAAAATTGTATACATTCAATGCACCATCTTTATAAATACAAACAGGAACTCTCACCCTTCTGGTGGAGTCAATTGAATTACACTTCCAGTGATACCCTTGTGAATTATGTTCCTTATCAAACAACAGAGAACCAAAAGGACGTCAATCTCATTGTAGGATTCTTAGAGTAGCACTATAAGGATATTACTTTACAACAAAATATTGACCCAAAATTATGAATCAAAGTGAGACAAAACACAGAAGACCCCTCTTGTCCCAAACACAGGATTCAATAAACAACCTTCAAGGAAAAGATTTTAGTTTCACATCTCTGAAATACCTTACCTCTGTGTACAAGAGCAGTTCAGGTGGGATATGACTACGTGGTTTAACATTTCAGCAGTAAAATCCTTTAACTCATGGTAAAATAATAACAGAATTAGTTGACATGGAGGAAATGAAAAATTTAAAGCCACAGAATACAAATTCAATAAAAACTCCTAGGCTTCACAAGAATATACAAGTTCATAAGGGAGGAAATTATGTTGACAATAAAGTCCATTCTCTGGGTATCCCAAGCATCTGAGGATATCAGAAAAGCACTTTCTTGAAATAAATTTTTGCTTGAGAAAGAACTATTAATGACTATGTTGTCTGAAAATACCAAGAAATGGAGTAGAGAACCAGAGATGAAAAGAATCGTTCATCCTCTAGAGGAAAGCTGGAGACTCACACAGAGTCATTTTGAAGAAAAGATCTCTCTGAGACAGTAGATCTGGTCTGCTGCTCACAGTACCTGATGTTTGCAGGGTTTTCTGGCCATCTCCTTCTCCAGAGGCCCTGGCATGACAGCACACACTGAGACGATGGCCATTAACAGGGAAATATGAGACCAGGATGAGAATCAATCCCAGCTCCCTTCTTATGTGATCATAGGATAATTTTTAAAGCCCAGAGATTTTCTATGATTTGGTGTTATGGCATCTGAGCTCATTTTTCAGTGGCTGGAAATGCATCACTATATATTTACCCTTAAATACTTAAAAAGGAAGCAGAAAGTCATATTTCTCAAGAGAAGCAGACTTGGCTTTACTGTACATAGATCACATTAAGTGGGGGCCATCAGGCAAATGAGCCTCGATTTGGGACAACAAATTCTGTCAATGGATTTAGAGCCATTAGGCTTGGGTATAAACTATATCAAAATAATGAGATTTCATTCCATGTGAGAACAAAATTATAGAACTAAAAAAATGCTCCTTCCCTTTATAATCTACTACTAAAGGATTCTTCTAAGAAAATGCACTAAAATGAATTAGTTGTATAACTGTTACTCTTTCATTAAAATGATTTAATAGTTCTCCAAATGTCATGGCATTAGCATTTTATGCAAAGCTATAAAACAGTGGCAAGTAAAAAAAAAAATCAAGTGCCTTTACCAGTCAGCACTTTTGGACCATGTTTATGAGACTACACAGTCACTTTGTGATATGACATGGCAGCACCGCTAAGATAAATATCACTTGCTGGCCAGTTTTATTTTGGGCAGGAGGCCATTAAAGGAATGAGGCTGCTGAATTCATCTTTCACTTGGATGAGCTTCAACAACCCTTTGCACAGACTAGCTCATCCTTAAATGTCTCTAAAGAGAAGACCAGCTTTGGGGAGTATTTCCTGAAGATATTATTTGATTGCATATATTTATGATGTTTAAGTTTCTCCTGCCAGGGCAATCCGAAAATTTATTTACAGGCAGGTAATAGATAAGCATATCGAGGACGAACTTCAACAAATAAATTTTCTAGAAAAGAAAGGCATATAGCTGGATGCGGACTTTAGTCTCATCTGTTGTCTCTCTGTAACAATTAGATACTTCCTATCTTGAAATAGATTGTAGTAGGTGATATTCCTTTTTTTTTTTTACTTGTTATTTCCAAGTCTGTCCCTAAAATGAAATTTTAGAATTTCAAGCACACTTAAGCAAGATAATAACCAACAAGTTTCTACAGTTTAGTTTAAATTATCAATTAGGCATTAGTTATTTGTAATGTTTGATGCCATAGTTGGAATTCGTATTAAAAGTAAAAATTGGTGAGTCAGGGATTTAGCTCAATGGTTCTGATGCCTGTCTTGCAAGCGCAAGGACCCGGGTTCGATCCTCGGTAACCAAATACAATACTGGGTGTGGAGACTCTCCCCAGCAGCAATCAGTACCACATACCACAATGCTGGGTGTGGTGGCTCACGCCTGTAATCCCAGTACTCAGGAGACAGAGGCAGGAGGATTGCTGTGATGTGAGTTTGAGGCTGAGCTCAGGGCCAGCCTGAACCACAAAGTGAGATCCTGTCTCAAAAAACCTTAAAAAAATAAATAAATAAATAAAACAAAAATTGGTTCGCCATAATTTTGAGTCCAAATGCATCAGATGCAAGTGGTTAACATACTGCCAGTAGTCCTTCAGGAGTGGATGCTACATAAAAAAATTTGTTAGCAAAAATGAGTGAGGAACATAATAAGTCTCTTTCCTGGGTTACTGGCCTTATTTGCATATGACTTAGGCTACTCTGACTCACATGTTTAGTTAAAAAAAAAACTCTGACTTGTGTTAAGAAAATTACATAGCTCATCTCTAAACCTAGAAGATTTAACAAGGCAAGGAGAGCATCCTGTCATTACAGAATGAGGGAAGGCCACTAGTGGTTTGCCCCCCAAATTGTTAATAGCAATCAAAGGAAACTGAAAAGCTTCTGGGTGGCCCCTCAACAGCTATCTAATTGAATTGATGTGGAAGTCTTGTCACACTGGATTAGAAATGAACCTTTCTCTTTGATCTCACTTTGATAATGAGTTAATTTTGTTTATTGTCTTACATGTTCAAATGGTTTATAAATGAGTCTTGTCGCTTTGAAAATTTTATATTCTAATTGCATTTATTAACAATGGCAATACCACTGTTCCTTTAACGTTAATTACCTCTGAACTTGAAAAGAAGCCCAGAAAAAGTAGGAAATGGAAATATACTGAGTCAGTGTCAGAATCTGGAATACAATTCCTGGCACTGGCCCAAACTACAGCCAAATGCTAGAATCCAAAGTTCCATCATATGAATCTTCTCCCACTCTTACATAAACACAAATGTTGGTGCCTATGTCAATAAACAACAGTATTAATTAAGCAGAATTTAGGACCCAGGAGGTAATAAGTAGGTGAAACAATACCTCCCTTGAAAAAGTTTACAATCTGATTAGAGAAGTAAATATAAAAATTTAAAATCAGCACAGTGTGTGTGGTAATTCCCAAAATACAGTTTGGGAGAATCACTTAGGAAGCCTGTTAAAGATGCAGATTTCCAGGCTGCACACATAGATCCAAAGATCCTGAGACAGTAGGGTTCAGTAAGCTATTTTTGGCAGCATCTCTATACGTGATTCTAGTGCACACAGTGAAAAGATCACACTGAGAAATAACAGTGGATGAGTGTTCCAGTGGTGCAGAATCACCATTAGATGCACCATTGCCTAGCTGTGAGACTTTAAGTTACTAAAAACTCTCTGAGCTTTAATGTTCTCATATATAAAATAAAGATAATACCTGCATTTTCCTGGTTGTCATATTGGTTTCCAATATTGGTATCCAAGTTGTCATTATCATCAGTACTATTGAAACATTAGAAAGTGACCAAGTGCTAACCGATCTCACATTATTCCCAGAACTTAATGAACAGAAAGAGGGTTCTGGATAAAGTTAGAGAAAGTTTAAAGAGGTAATCGATGTAAGCTTGAAAAATTAAGGAATGGTTTACATTATAAGAGAAAAGAAGCTCTGCATGAAGAAAATGTAATGAACAAATAACTAAGGAAGATGAGAATGGGCTCCGTGTCAGACCATTAATATGAGCAGCAATTGAAGTGAGGAGTTGAGCTAGAGATAAACAGAAAATACGGGGCCAGGAAGCTGACGGTGCAACCAACCTGGTTCTCCCATCTCATCATCTAAGCCATAGTTTCAAACACTGGCTACTTTTAAATGAGCTCCACTAAGAAAAAGGATATATTATTCTTATTACAAAAGTAACCCTTTATATACAAAGTGATTTACCACACAGAGCCATATTTCATTGACTGGGTTAACAGATTTAGGGTATATTTCATTTTACTAAAGATGAATAATTGAATTTTTTAGTAGAAGACTATCCTTTTTTTTTTTTTTTTTTTTTTTTAAAGCAAGGGACTATCTTACTCATTACAGGACCCCACACACTAACTAGCATTGGTCCAGGGATATGAGAAAAGCAATGTGAGAGTTTAAATAAACAGTCATAGATGTTGCACTGACCAAAAAATATGATTGTACATAAACAAAATTTCTCTCTTTGAGAGCCACCACAGTCATTTCATGTTCATATTCCCAGGTGAAACTCCTCCGCTGTAGAATCAGCCAGATTCATTGCCTTCATTTATACTAAATGTCCATAACTATATAAGCAGAAATAAATTAATTTAAATATTGTACATACCTATGGTCAGAGCGGATAATTCAATTGAAAATGCACTAAACTTTCATTTAAAGGTTTCTGAGTCATTTCATTAAGTTTATAAGGTGGTAGTTGATGAGAAAAGCACAAGGCATGAAAGCACTAGAAAGTCTATCTTGTTCCCTTTCTGTTCAAATGGATCCATACAGACTGGCTGAAAATTACAACGTGATCCTGCAGGAAATGTGTGTATTTCTGAGGTCCTAGAAATGGAATTGTACTCCAAACTAGTTCCCGTTGCCTATGAATATCTTTTCTGATTTAGGACGTTTTAACTTTGTTTTTTCTTTACCTTAGGAAAATACTACTACAGGAGCATAAGGGTTAGTTCATTCTTTTTCTCTGACTTCTAAAATATTTTCTTTAAAATTTAAATATACCATAAGACACACAAGACATGTAAGCCAGTAGTCCACAAGTGAGTACACACTTCCCGTTCACAGAAACTACTATTCACTTCCTGGTTTTGGAAACTAGGAATAAAATGACCAATTTAAGCTTCACTTCACAAATTTGACTCTAGTTAAAGTTCCAAAGGAAATGATCCACGTATCTCCTCCAGTGGTCTCCTAGGGAACAAGAGAGAAATATTTGGCCTACTAAAGACAACGGCTGCATTCACTGCTACACTCGCTGGCTTCGTGGGATCCTTTGCTTCCGTTTACAATTGCCCCATTCACTCATCTTTGTGATCATCTTCAATCAGCGCATGCTCAACTATGAAAACAGTGATGGGCAATTAAATCTTCTGGAAAAGAGGCAGTTTTTATGGTCCCACCTGTCTAATGTTCTCAGTCTATTTTCACGCACATGTAATTAATGGATGTTCTCTCCCAATAGCTCAAACTTCCAGCATCACAGAGTATAGTAGTTAGAGCTCTGATTACTGCCTTGAAATGAGCCAGAGCTAAGCTCAATTCCAGCTGAGACGTTAATTAATTGTGCAAACTTCAGTACATTAATTCTCTCATAGCTTCAGTTTATCTCTACATTAACAAATATAAAAATACCTATGTCATGAGGACATTATTATGTAGTGCTCAATACAAAACAGGTGCCCAAACAACGTTAGTTCATTTATACACATTGTGGAAAAATATGTTTTAATGACTCTAATTTAGTCATCTGGGACTTAAAGAACAGAAATAGAAAAACTGCATAATGATGGCTTCAGAATTTCTGCTTTTGTGGCTTTACCCAAATTAATTTGTTTTAGAAACTCTAATGGTTATTAGATACACCCAATTGGTTTCCAGTAAGTATATATATGCCCAAATAAAGAAACATAACCTGATTTTAATCATATAAGATATCTAAAAGAGTCAAATTCATAGGAGCAGACTGTTTGGATGGTGAGTGGCAGACATTCAGGAAGAGAAAGATTAGTTGTAACATAGGCACAGTGCTTCAGTTATACAGGATGAGGAAATTCTAGAATTCTTCACAGGTACAGCATAATGCATACAGTTGGCAATAATGTATTGTACACTTTTAAAATTTGTTAAAAGGGTAAATCTCATCTAAGTACTCTTATCCCAGATTTAAAGGCCCAGGAAACTTTTGGAGGTAATGGATATGTTTATTATCTTGAGTGTAGTGATGGTCTCATAGGTATGTACATGTGTCTAACTTCATTAAATTGCATACATCAAAGATGTACAGCTTTTTCTATATCAATTATACCTTGGAAAAGCTATTTTTTAAAGGAAAACATATGTAACCACCTACATTACTAAGTCTTTACACCTCTGCACCACAACCTCCTATCCTAAACATCAAGAAGAATGTGGTGGGAACTAGAAACCTCTGGAGTCATCGCTTGTTGCTTTGTCTAACTGAAAGAAGCCTATGTCCTTTTCCTCTACCTGATTTACCCTATTCTTCCTTTACAGCTCAATGTGGACATCTCCAAGAAATTCTCCCATAAGGGCCCTTCCTAGCTATTCCCAGTACATGTTCTCTAAGATTGCACTTAAAGCTTTCTTGCAGCTCTGTAACTATGCCATGAGCAGCACCATCATCATGGCTTGCTCCTCATCTTCTCACTCCAGGAGAGCAGCAGGCTGCAAGACAGCATTTCTCACTCTTGGTCAAAATGAGCTGTCAAGGGAGCCCAGAAAGTTCAGTAACTCTGCATCCATGAATTAATGCTCTCTGGCCTCAGTTGCAGGTCAACTCTGAGCTAGCTCAGCATAGGGCAACAGAGGAAACAGCTGACCTAACCGACCAGCCTGACCATGGATGAGGCCAACTCCCAGAGAAAAAATGCAAGCCCATAGGGTCTACAGCTCCAGGGAGAAACAACAGACTGGGCCCACAGTGCTATCTCCAAGAAAATCCCACAGTTATTTAAACTGCAAATACGGTGTAAAGATTTTAGTCTGAAAATGACTCCTTCTACATGACAGGCTAGAGCTGGCAAAGGAATCCAGTGCAGCAGGCACCACATTTGAGAGGGTGTAATGAAGAGCCATTTTGAGCAGGGGATTGATTGTTTAACACTGAGCCACAGAGCAACTTCACCTGAGGGTATTCAGTGTTACTGCACCACAGTGACTGGAAGAGAGACAGCCACAAGAGACAGTCAAGAAAAAGTGGGCTTCGAGAAAGTTAAACTCAGGCAAGGAAGGATACAGAACTCCACAATCTCTGGTGAAAAGACAGACGCAGCGTGTGTAGCTTTCAGGTGTGGCTGGATCTGAAAATGCTAGCATCAAGTGCAGTGGTCTGCCCGAACGCCCACCTTGATGCCTACATCTAGCACAGCAATGAGTGACCCGACTGCTTTCCCCATCTTGCAGTGTAGACAAGAACACGTGTCAGCTTAGATGATTACCACTGTCTAGGGTGTGTGAACCGAGGAGCCTCAAGAGCATGGGGTCAAGGGCACCTCACAGGCCTTGAAGCTAGGTGGAGAAAAATAGGACTCACTATATTATAAGACTGCAGAATCTACAAAGACGACATTCATTCATTACACTCATTACACGTCTGTGTAATTGTATTAGTTTCCTTTACTCATTAAGATTATTCCAATTCTGTCCCCTCCTTCTCAGTTTCCATTGTTAATTTTTCAAATTTTACTTTTTCATTCTCCATTTCTCCACTCCCTCCATCTTTAGTAATATAACCATAAAATTTCGTTAAACTTTAGGCAATTAACTATATGCTATTACTATGGAAAGCTTATTATTAGTGAAGGTATGCTTGATACATTTAATAGGTGTTTACTGTATGTAAACATTTGGTTTCTCTTAATGTTTGTACTATAATTATAGATCTCTTTTCTGTTATTAAGGATGGGACGTTATTGGTTTATATGGCATGCCAATAGTCACCTTGTCTTTGACTCTAGTGTTACTGATTTACTGCCAGACTGGCATGACATCTATTATTGGGTGACTCATTTCCCCCAAAAATATGCTAAAATCCTAACATCTGTGAATGTGACCTTATCTGGGACAAAGTCATTAAGGTAGGCCCTGATCCAGTTTGACAGATGTCCTTGGAGAAAGAGAAAATTTAGACACAGACATTTACACAATGAATACATGGTGAAGACATAGGCAGAACACGATCTCTATGTCAAGCAATAGCTGAGGCTACTGAAAATGAGAGAAAAGTCCCCGAGCACATCCTCAGAGCTCTACGAAGGAACCAACCCACTGACTCCTCACCTCCAGGATGGTTCAGCACTACAGTGCTCAGGTCTCCTGGTCTGATGTACTTTAATGCAGTAATCCCAGGAAACTAATAACATATCAAGAAAAAATATTGGGCCAATGGTATCTCAGTGGGAGAACACATATAGAAGACCCTAGATTTAATCTCAAGAGCAAAAAAGAAAAAAAATGGTATTGGTTTAAAACTTTATGGATGATTCAAAACCAGACAGACTGCAATCACAGAGATCCAGGGAAAGAGAAGTTCAAAGTACAATGACAAAGAACATATCTTTAAAAGAAAATATTAGCTTACTGCGGTTTCTGCTGACTGAGTCCAGAATGTCCTGAATCCAGAATAACTATAAGAAATAAAAGTGCAGCATGGGGGACCAGAAGTCTTTGCAAACTAAAGGCAAATTTTATTTTTGCAGAATGGTTATATAGTGTAAAAGCACAAAGGAATGCATCATCCCAACACTACTTGGTTATTCTTTCTACCCTTCCTGTCCTTCCTGCTGATAAACTGCAGGACACAGGCACAGCACATAGAGCGGCCTAAGCTGACAACTGTATCTTTCCTCACAGAACACCAAGTGTAGAGCAGGAAAGTCTGAAGAATATCTCACCTGGCCCATAGCATCCTCTAACTAGATGTTCCCATGAGGTTATCTTTAACCTCTCATGTTCGGTCTTCTAAACACAAAGGACACCAAGTCAGAGACAGTTTGCATGACCAGACGTCTGAGATGACCTCAGCAGATTACCATCATGAACATGGATTGAGCACCCACTGTAAACTATTGTCCCAGGTTCTGGTCACACAAAGGTGAGCAAGTCACAGACCCTGGCTTTAGGGAGTTATATGTCATCTGTCCCCAGCAAGCAGTGTACCAAGGTAGTAGTAGGCATGGTGTTTCTGAATCACAGATCAGAGGGGTGTGCTTCCAAAATGATCTAGTGATTTGGAGGAAACTTCCTAAGAATGAAATATCCAAGTTTATGAATAAGGACAAGAAATTACTAAAGTATTACAGAAGATATCTAGTTTCATAAAAAACCTTGAGGACATTGTGGTACTCTGTTGCAGGTGTCTAATGGGATGTGTTTTTTTTTTTTTTACAGTGGAAAGAGAAATAACCTTCAAAACACACACACACACACACACACACACACACTCACACACACAGCGTGTGCACACATACATACATAAACATAAAACACTAGAAGTATGGCACCTCCAAAGCTGGAGACCACTCAAACCCTCAGAGAGGCAGTAGACACAGAACAGAGGGGACCAGAGCCAGCAACTGACTGGAGTCACTGACCTGGCACATGGAACATGACAGCAGAAGTGGGGAAAAAAAACTGCACCTGTCAGGTGGAAGCTGCTTGTATTTTTTCTCAGTACACATGAGACATTATACCGCCACCGCCTTTGAGAACTACCAGAAAAGCACAGAGGATTTTGCAGGAACTCCTGACAGCGAGTTAGAGCAGAGCCAGGGAAAGCAGAGTACAAATTAAAATAAGAAGGATCACATGGGCTTGTTGGAAGGCATAAATAAAGAACAAATAAAGCAACAAGAACTCACCTCCACTGCTCTATCCACATTGGATCCAATCTGCACTTGCATTTACCTTATGATCTTGTGCTAATTTGTCATCATCATTATTACTTACAAATATTCATTTCTTGAATGCACTATTTGGGGAATGATGACTTTGGATCACAAATGAGGCCACTGTAATGACCGTAATGAGTGTCAATCTAATGGGGATTATAGAGGCTGCTAGCACGAGCAGACGGGCACACATCAACCTCCATCGTGTGGCAGCACTCTGCTAACAAGTCTAATGGAAGAGTTGGAGGCACAGATGTCTACACGAGGTTAATGAAACTGCTACTATGAGCCAACTGTGAGTGGTTTCATGTATAATATTGGGTCACTTATTTGGAATCTTCTGTAAACACTAGCGATTGTAATTCTTGTGATGGTTTTTCTTATAGCGTTTAATGTACATTTTTTTCTATTCTTCTAAAAGCCATAATCAGAGAACACACACACACACACACACACACACACACACACACACACACACACACAGTCTAGAAGCCCAGAAGCTGTGGGAGACTCCAGCTGAGAAGTGGTTAAGAATGGTGTCCTGTCTGGTCATAGCCTTTATGGTCTCTAGTGCCCCCTGCTGGGATGAAGAAGGAGCACGGTTCCAGCAACCCCCTGGGATATAGAAAGTACTAGAAGATAAAATACCAACACTATTACTTATTACCAGTTGCTATATGCCTTTTTGTTCAACACAAATCTCTATATGGAAATTGTGCCTAGACACTTATGTAGTAACACAGGAAACAGGAGTGACAGACCCAGAGCAGGGTATAAGTCTGTCCAACTAAATTATGCTACACAGTCCCACAAGGAATGCTGTTTGAGACCACAGACAGGAAATGGAAAAGGGTTAACTTTCCTGTGGGCACAGCAGCTCAGTGGTTGCTTTATTCAGGTCCCAAGAGGCTTGTAACTCAAAGTTGAGACTCAAAAAAAAATTACTACAACTCTCAAATAATAATGCAAGTGCATCTAAATAAATCCTTACTACTTCTAAACCACTTTGTGTGTATCTCATTTAATCTTCACAAATATGCAGCTGTAGATGCATAAATATGCCACAATCGATTGAAGAAAGTCACAAAATGCCCAACATACTTAACCCATAAAATACGTAGCTGGATTTCATCTTATTTTGTTTTTGTTTTTGTTTTTCCAGTATCAGGGCTAGAACTCAGGTTCTTGTTCTTCCAAGGAAGGCACGGTACCATTGAGCCAAATCCCCAGCCCTCTATTCTTACTACTATTTTCCCCTTCTAAGTGATTAAACTGGGGCTCAGAAAGGTCAGGGAATTTTCCCAGAATCACACCAGAGCTAGGGCTTGAACTTTGACCCAATGCCCACAGTGATCTCTCTCAACCACAAAGCATACTTCCTTTTTCTAGAGTAAGAAAAGAAAGTGTGACATTTTTGCAGAATAGAGGAGGTTATTCTGACTTGTATAAAAGAAAATGACTTGGTTAAGGACTCAAAAGTTGTACTGGTAATTTAACATAGGTGCAGAGTATTTTGACTGCTTTTGGCTGTCCTAAAGGAAACATATTCAATGTTTTAAAAATACAAAATTTTTTTATTAGGATAAACGTAAAGTGCCTTTCACATGAGGTTTCCAGGAGACAGCTGGAGAAGAACCTTGTGGATCTAGTCACTGTTAAAAAATATTAATGTCCAAAGACAAATTAATAGTAATAGGAAAGACTGATTACTCACTGAAACTGGAATGAAGCAAAGAAAAATATTATCTCTGCAAATCTGATCCAGCACTCTTGATATAAATTAAAATTTATGATTAATTGCAAATAAATTGGATGACATTTACAATTGAAATTATATTACCAAAGAAAAGTACACACTTTGGGCATTTTATGAACTTTGAGATACTTAAGACAGATGTCTTCCCTTGAAGACTGTTTAATGGATTCATTTCTTATTTAAACTTTCTAAAAGAAGAAATACAAAGCCTCTCTATCACTTTTCTAAGAACTGCACAATGAGGAATTTATCTCCAGCATTTTCTGCAGTGATTTCTATAACTAATTTAGTTATAATTATGAAAACCACAATGTTGAGATGAAAAAAAAGTCTTGTTTGAATATGAGCTTTTCCATAATTTAAAATGACAGGTTTCTGTGTGTCTCAGGGTATGCTTTGTATTTAAAGTAAACAATAAAAATCTGAATAACATAAATAACATTAAAGTTGCATATACAGGGGAAACATTTTTAAAATCACAGATCTTTTTGTCTTAAACCAACACTATAGTTTATTCTTTCTCTATCTAAAGTAAAATATAACTTATTATTCTTCACTTTTTATAGCATTATTTTTAAATTTATATTTCTGTGCAAATATGTTTCTTTCTGGGCCGGGGAGTTAGCTCAGTGGTTCTTGCGCCTGTCTTGCAAGCGCAAGGACACAGGTTTGATCCCCGGTAACCACATACCATACTGGGCATGGAGACTCACATCCAGCAGCAACCAGTACCAAATACCACAGTGCCGGGTGTGGTGGCTCACACCTGTAATCCCAGAACTCAGGAGGCAGAGGCAGGTGGATTGCTGTGATGTCAGTTTGAGGCTGAACTCAGGGCTAGCCTGAACCACAAGCAAGATCCTGTCTCAAAAAAAAAAAAAAAATATATATATATATATATATGTATGTATGTATGTATGTATATATGTTTCTTTCTTAAACTCAGTCTTTCAAAACAAGAAAGTGTAAAGAGTGAAGCATATGCTCTTTATGTGGCCAGAATACTATCACTTTTGTCCCATATTTTGTCCCCCTTACACAGTCATAAAGTACTAGCCTTAAAAATACATTCACTCGAAATTGAAGAATCTCAAAGGATCTTTCCTAGACTTTAAAGAAAAAATTCTACAACATTCTGACACAGGATAGCAAGAGGTAATATTTCCTCTTTGCCGCTCAGACATCTCAGCTTGAGCTACATTTTGAAAATGAAGAAAGACCCTGGTACCCCACACAGATGAAAGACCTCATCACTGTACTACTCACAGTTGGAGGAATCTGCCAATGAACTGCACTCGCTCGATGCTGACTCCACTCCTGCAAATTCTGCTTCTTGGCCTCAGCCACCCACACACCCCAACTGCATTCTGGGTTTTGTTTCCCCTCAACACTGACCAGCAGAGAAGCCAATTAACCAAACAACTGGATTAAACACATAACCAGAAGCGATGGGCAGAAGGTAAATACTAAGTGTCAACAACTCCAGGGAGAAATAATAGATCTTTCCCACAGCACTAGCCCCAAGAAAAGCCCACTGCTAGAGAAAACTACAAAAATAGCATGAGGATTTACTCCAAAAGTGACTCCTTCACAGCAAGCTAGTGTTGGAGGAGAAACTCATTGCAGAGTCATGATATTGCCAGTGTTTAACAGGCTCCATTTTGGAAAAGGGTTAAAACAAAGCCACAGAACAGCTCCGCTTCAGAGTTTCAGTGCTGCTTTCCCACAGTGACCCTGTGACAGCCACAGAAAGAGTGTGGAGTAGAATAACCCCGCTGAGCAGTTTAAACTCAGTCTGAAAGGACGTGGGTTCTGTCCCTCTCATGGAGAAACCAGACCCAGCAAGTGCAGTTTTCCGAGGAGACTCGATCTGGAAGGATCATTAATTCCAACAGTCTGCTTGAATTCCTGCCCCGTGGCCTACATCCGGCAGAGACCAGAGGACAGATTGCTTTTCCCATCTGCCATGTCTGAGTTTGTAGGGTTACCACAGTCTGCGATGTATGAACAGAGGGGTCCTGGAGTAGGGAGGTGCCCCACAAACCCACAGGCCAGAGAACCTAAGCAGAGAAAATCATGACTCACTGAATTCCAAGATCAAAGATCCTGTTAATAAAAAGAAAACACTCATTCAGGTATACAGAGAAATTTTTTTAATTACCTCAATTTTTTTCTCTTACTTTTTGCTTCATCAATTTTTGGGGGGATTTTGAGGTTTACTAACTTTTCTCCTTTTAATGATATTTTTCCTTCTTGTTTTTCTTTTTAATTATTTTGTTCTGGTTTTTTTCTTGTTAGTTTTTCATTACTGTTATGTAATACTATTAATTTTCTTTTATTGTTTAATAGGATCCTGTATCTCATTTTTCTCTCCTCTTTCTCATCTTCTATTGATTGATATTTCTAATTTTACCTTTCTCATTACTTTGTCCCCAACCCTCTATTTTTTCTAGCATAACCTTTAAGTTCTATAAATTTTGGGGGGGGAGAGGGGGTGGGAGGGACTCAGGACAAGCTAATGTGCTTACAAGCAGGCATAGTACAACTGTGCTAAATCCCTAATCCAAGTTTTATCAATCTTATGAATTTTTAGATAATTAAGTCTATATTATTAGTATTGAATACTGTGTTATTGTTAGTAGAGGTAAGATTTTCTCTTTAGTAGATATTCTGATAAGTCAACATTTAGTTTCTACTAATGTTCACACTATAATTAGAAGAACACAAAGGTGATATCTTATTGGTTCTTAGAAATATGCCAATAACCACTTAATCTTGATTTTATTATTGTTGCTGGTTTTATTACTCTGGGAAAAGTAACATAGTTGTTGCTGGTATTGGTTTTCTTTGGATACAAATATCTGAATTGTCAAAGATCTGAATTTGTGTCAACAATATGGTGGTTCATTCCCAGAGAACTAGATATTGGGCCAAATATACTACAGCCTCCTCTCCCACCCAAACAAAGGTGGTTGGATCAAAGACAAAGGTTTACAGTTAGTCATGCCCAGAGGACATCTCTGAAAAGAAATACTAACTAAAAAGATCACCATACTAGCAAAAGTGTCTTTCATAATAAGCAACATACAAACCTCAGCACAAAAATACAAAAAAATAAAAACATAAGAGGACAAAGTAATAAATCCCTTCAAAAACTCCCAATATGCCTAGGCTAATCCACAGGGCACAGAGGTGATGGGGAGGAAATCAAAAGTCACACAGAGAAAGGATAACACAAAAGATTTTAAAAAGAAAATAAAAGAAGATTATGATTAACAAGCACAAAGAAGAGATAGCTAAACAGATAATGGACTTAATACAAGACAGAAGCTTTATAGCTTACATTAATAAAAAGCTACTTGAGCAAAATAAAATGATACCAAATGAATGCTCACCACAGAAAAGAGTCCATAAAAATGTATCAATCAGAAGTTCAGGAGTTAAAAACTTTATTATAAATGTGGAGATCAGACAGGACCACAGTGAGGACAGAATGTCAGAACTAGATGATGGGGCTATTACTGGTGACCAACTACACAGACACCTTAGAAACAAAATAGAACATGAAAGATGGGTCCAATAGCTGCCAGATGATGTAAAGAAGACTAGTGTTAATGGCACTTATTGAAAAATTAGAAGATACCACAAATGGCATTTTTAAAAGCCTATTTTCTGAAATAATGGCAAAAAAAGAACTTTCCAAATGTGGGAAAAGAGTTTAACATCAATCAGTGAGGCATATAGAGCCCCAAAGAGCCACAATCAGTGAAGAATCTCTCCATGACAAATCACAGGAAAAAATCCCAGATATCCAAAGCAAGAACAGAATCTTAAATATAGTAATAGAAAAGTGACAAAATCATTTAGAAAGGTAAACCCATTAGAATTATAGCAGTCTTGGGTCTGGGGATATAGCTCAGTGGTTCCTGCGCCTGTCTTGCAAGCGCAACGGGCCTGGGTTCGATTCCCTGGTAACCACATAACAATACTGGGCATGGAGACTCACGCCCAGCAGCAACCAGTACCACACACCACAGTGCTGGGCAAGGTGGCTCACGCCTGTCATCCCAGAACTTGGGAGGCAGAGGCAGGAGGATTGCTGTGATGAGTTTGAGGCTGAGCTCAAGGCCAGCCTGAACCACAAAGTGAGACCCTGTCTCAAAAAAACCTAAAAAAAAAAAAAAGAATTACAGCAGTCTTTTCAATGCACACATTAAAAGCAAGAAGAGAGTGAAATGAAGTGTGTCAAGCCCTAACAGAAAACAATTTCCAACCCAGACTGATATATCCTGCAAAATTATAAACTAATAAGATATTTCCATGATAAAGACCACCTAAAGAAATTCATGATCACCAAACTAGCACTCCAAAAATTTCTCAAAGATATCTTAAATACAAAGAAGCTAACAATAACAAAAGTTCTGATAGAATGAATACACCAAGTAGGGCGAGTTTTAATGAACGAAAGGGCATGAGCAGCACGGAAACAATGCAATGCAAGAAATGTCAATACCTTTCAGTTAAAAACTATCAATGCTATCAATGTAAATAGTCTCAGTTCCTCAATCAAAAACACAGATTGGCAGAATAGACCAAGAAATAATATCTATTGGTATGCTATATAGGAGAAATACATTTAACCAAAAATAAATTCATAGAATGAAAATCACAATGATGGAAAACAATATTACAAGTAATGGGAATACAAAAAAGCAGGAGTAGCTATTCCATTTTCAGACAAAGGGGATTTCAACCAAAAACTCATCAGAAAAGGCAAAATGATCACTACATATTGATCAAAGGAACAGTTCAACAGGAAAAGATAGTTATTAACATATGTACATAAAATAATCGCACATCCGGCTTTACCAAGCAAGTACTACTGGACACAAAACATTGGATAATACAAAGCAAGACCCTGTCTCAAAAATAAAAAAGACTGTATAAGCATCAACACAACTATAGGAAGGGACCGCAATGTGAAATTATTACAACTATACAGATTGATTAGACAAAAAAATCAATAAAGAAATATCAAAGCTCAACAAAATTTTCAAACAAATAGATTTTATAAACATCTACAGAGTGCTCCATCCAACAACAAAACACACATCCTTCTCAGCAGCATATGGAGTATTCTCCCAAAATACTTTCCCATAAGTCACGTTTAAGTAAATTCAGAAGAATCAAAATACCCCATGCTTATATCAGGTCATAATGATGAAACTAGAACTCAATGCCAAAAGAAATCACAGAAATTATGCAATGTAAAGGTTATTTATGTTAAAGAGCTTACAGCCCCATATAAACTTGGGAAAGGAAGTGTTTAGCAAGCAAGACACAATAGGAAGTGCTCAGATGTCCATGAACATGCTGTGTACTCTGAGGGGAACATGACCCCTCCTTCTTGGACTATACATACGCAAAATGGTCACATACCCACTTCTGGGAGGGACTGGTCCCACCTCCAAAGAATCCAGAAGTGACTAGAAACAACCCACTTCTTTTTGGAGGGCTGATATAAGAGAACAAAGGAATACAAGGCAGTGAGCGTGTGAAATGGAAGCCTACTCAGAGGATGAGCTGAGGCCTTCTGTGCTATTTTACCTATGGTTACAATATATCAATGCTATTTGCTAAAGTGAGGACAAGCTAGACCCTTCTTGCTGTAACCCATCTGGCAATGTAGTGGTGTTGTTTGGTTAGAGTAGTTATTATATTATATTATATTATGTTCTCAAGTTACTCTTTTACTATTTCTACTACTTTAATATATATAAATAAGATAATTCTCCTTATTTCTGGTGTGTTTCTATTTCATTTTTGATTGAGAAATTGAGACTATTTACACTGATAGCATTGATAGTTTTTACTGAAAGGTATTGACATTTCTTGCATTGCATTCTTTCCCTGCTGCTTATGCCCTTTCATTTCATTAAAACTCGCCCTACTTGGTGTATTCATTCTATCAGAACTTTTGTTATTGTTAGCTTCTTTGTATTTAAGATATCTTTGAGAATTTTTTGGAGTGCTGGTTTGGTGATCAAACCTCAATTCCTAAATAAAAGGTGTACCAGTTCAGCAAGTTCTCTCCCTTGCTGAGACATGCATATAGATGGAAATTAAGCAATACACTTGTGTAATTAATGGACCACAGAAGAAATCAAGGAAGAAATAAGACATTTACTAGAATTAAACAGTGAAACCAGTACAACACATAAGAACTTATTAGAAAAAATGAAAGCAGTCCTAAGAGGGAAATTTATAGTTATGAATTTCTACATCAGAAAACAGAGTCCAAATAAACAACCTAACATTGAACCTCAAAATCCTAGAAAAAAAAAAAGAACAATCAAATTCAAAGCTAGTACAAGAAAGGAAATTATAAATATCAAAGCAAATATTAATGAAATGGAAATGAAAAGAACAGTGCAAAGAATCAGTGAATTGAATAACAGCTCATTGGAAAGTATAAAGAAAATAGACAAGTTATTAGCCAATCTTATCAAAAGACTTAAAGTAATGTAATTAGAAATTTTAAAAAGGTAAACTCACAAAGAACACCACCAAAATCCAAAAGATTAGTAACTACTTACAATATCTGTCTCTAATAAATTGGTGAATTCAGAAGAAATGGATAGATTCCTAGATACATAAGAATTATCAAAACTGAACCAAGAACATATAAAAACCCTGAATGATTCTATAATAGGTGATGACGCTAAAGAAATAATTTTTTTTAAATCCTACCAACTCAGGAAAGTCCAGCTCCTGATGTGTTAATTGGTGAACACTACAAGACTTTAGGCAAAATTCAACACCAACACTTCTCAGACTCTTTAATAAAATAGAAAAGGAAACAGCACTCTCAAAGTCATTCCTAAAAGACAGCATTAGCCTGACTCTAAAAACAGGTTCCAAGCAAAAAAGAGAACTACTGTTCAATCTCTTTAGTGAACATAGGTGAACAAATCCTTTATTATATACTGCCAAACAGAATTTAATAAATCTTCAAAACGATCAGACATCAAGCTTCCTCTCAGGGATAGTTCAGCACATAAATTAATAAACACAATACATCACATAGACAGAAGCAAGAACAAAAACCACACAATTGTGTCAATAGGTTCAGAAAAAGATTTTGACAAAAACCAACATCCATTCATTAGAAAAGCCCTAAAGAAAATAGGCATAAGAGGACCTTATCCCAATCTGATAAAAGCCATTTATGACAAACCTTTGCCAAAAGCAGAAAAACTGAAAGTTTTCCCTCTAAAGTCAGGGACATGACAATACAGTCTACCATCACTAATCCTGTTTGATATATTAGGAAATAGTAGCCGGGGCAATCAGGCATATATACCAAGGATATGTACAAGGCTTATGCACAGTAAAAAATTCAAATTATCATGATTTTCAGATGACATGATCATCTACATAACAGACCAAAATATTCCATCAAGACTCCAAAATTAATATCCAAAAACAGCAATGTAGCAGGATACAAAAATCAGTACACAAAAATTAATATTAGAGCCCCACAAGGAAAAGATTTAATCAAAATGGGCAACCGAAATGAATAAATATTTTTTATTAGAAGTACAATTAAGGGCCAGGGATTTGGCTCAGTGGTTCCAGCGCCTGTCTTGCAAGCACAAGGACCTGGGTTCAATCCCCGGTTAACTACATACCACACTGGGTGTGGAAACTCACGCCCAGCAGCAACCAGTACCACACACCACAGTGCTGGGCATGGTGGCTCACGCCTGTAATCCCAGCACTTGGGAGGCAGAGGCAGGAGGATTGCTGTGATGTCAGTTTGAGGCTGAGCTCAGGGCCAGCCTGAACTACAAAGCGAGACCCTGTCTCAAAAAAAAAAAAAAAAAAAAAAAAGTACAATTAACCAATATATAAATAGTTCAACATCATTGGTCATTAGAGACATGTAAGTTAAAATGACAATGAGGTTCTATTTTACTCCAAAAAGAATGACTATCATCAAGAAATCAAATAATAACTAATGCTGCTAAAGGTACAAAGGGAAAAGGAACCCTTCTACATTTTGGGTAGGAATGTAAACTAGTTCAACCACTACAGAGATCACTCCCAAAACAAAAACTAGATATTCCTTTTGACCAAGCTATTTCCTTTCCAGTTATCTTCACAAAAGAGTTAAAATGTCACATCACTATGATGCATGCATAGTCATATTTATACCAGAATAATTTATAATAGCTACATCTTAGAACAGCCTATACGTCCATCACACTCCCAAAGTGTGATATCTATGTCCAATAGAGATCTAGCGTGACCTAAGAAAGATAAACTTGAGCCATTTCTAGGAAAATGGATGCACCATGAGACGAAATGCTAAATGAAATAAATCAGGCGTAAGGCTTAGATATTGCAAATTTGGGCCAGGGATTTAGCTCAGTGGTTCCAGCACCTGCCTTGCAAGTGCAAGTTCCATAGTTTGATCCCCAGTAACCACAAACAACAATACAGGATGTAGAGTCTCACCAGCAATCAATACCCTATACTAGAATGCCGGGTGTGGTGGCTCACAACTGTAATCCCAGCCCTCAGGAGGCAGAGGCAGGAGAACTGCTGTGAGTTCCATCCTTGCCTGGGCTACATAGTTAATTAAGTTCAGGGCCAATGTGAATTACAAAATGAGACCCTATCTCAAAAAAATATGTATAGTGCATAGTTTCTCTTAAGTAAAAACCACAAAATACAAGATATATAATAAGCATTAAGGAAACAGATTTGTTTTCAGATTCGAAGGGGATCAAGAGTAGAAAGGGGGAAAAGGGAAAGAAAATGGAATGAAAAATTGAAATATGTTGTATACATGTACCACCTACCCACAAGGAACGTCACCATTAAGTACAGCAAACATGGACTAATAAAACATGAAGGAAGAAATGGAGAAAGATATGAAGGAGCCCAGCAGAAATAAGAGGCAGATTCATGAACGTGGGCACTGTCGAGTTCCATGCCATGTTGTAAAAGTGCAAACCTTTAGGTGTGATTAGTGAGAAGGGCAGAAAAAGAGGAGGAAAAGAAAAATAGAGGCGGGATGCACAGCAAGAAGACTTATGATTTAAAGACCTTGCATTTTGGGCTGAAAACTGGGGGGGGGGGAGGAACAAGGAGTTAGGGCCTAGAATGTTTTTAACTGGTTAGATGTGCGCGGTAAGGTTGTACTTTGAGAGGCTGGACAAGTACTTTCCCTGCTAGCAAAAAGCGTTCAGAACTCTATTTGCTGTAAGAATCACCTTCGAGGTGGATTTTTGGAAAAAAAAAAAAAAAAGCAGATAATATAGCTTCACACCAAATGATTTTTATTTAATTGGTGAGGGCGCAGGTGGAGGAATTACGGAGTGAAAATCCTAAGGCCCCTTCTTGCTCTTAAATACTCTCTTCTGTGCTATGGGAGGTTCACACCCTGCAGAGAATGATGAGATGCCCTTTCCTTTGCATTTTCGGAAAACAAGATATGGAGAAGGGCTTGGAAAATAATTCAAAAATAATTTATGTCTCTCTCTTTTTTTTAGTGAGTTTTGCTGGATGTGTTCAGTTTCTCCATGAAAAACTGTAAATTCATTTCATTGAACAGTTTCAAACTTCTGTTTTAAAGTTTCACAACTCAGTGGGATGTTTTTTCAAAAGTACCAGCATCTCTCAAATAAATCAAATGATAATCAAAACCTGTTTCTATCGAACGAAGAATTGCTTTTAATTAGTCAGTTAACAGATGTATGAAGACAAATAATCTCTCTGGTCTGAGAAACCGAAAATTGAGAAACATAAGGGATAATGGGTAATTGTGAACTAGGAAGCGAATGTTCAAAGGAGAAGGAAACCAGGGAGGACAGCTAGGGGAAAGGAAAGAAGAGAAAGAAAAACATTATCAGAAAAATAGGAAGACATGGAAACAGTCTTTGTAAATGGGGCGAGGTTATAGGGTTTTTAGATATCTTTTGATACTGTTGATACTGTATATTAAGGTTGAGTAATGAGGTAAAATATATTCTCAATAATTATCGGTGTAGGCTTCCATTTGTAAGGGTTCGCTACACTTTTTAATGTTTAATATGTTAATAAAATAAATTTTAAAAAACAAAGCATGTATAAAATATTAGTCCGCATGTTGTCCAAAATGAGTCATCCTGATACGCTATGGGTGAGCTGCTCTCTGCTCGTTTTCTGCCAGACTCTCCCTCCTCTGAACTTCAGAGCGTTTGCTGACTCTACAGCTGGTGTTGACTGAGTACTTCACACAGGCCAGGGAGTGGGCGACGGGAGGAAAAGGGGCGAAAAAGGAATTGAGACGTTTTATGCGTATGTACAAACTCCTCATGAGAAAGGAAGACATTATGTACTGCAAATATGTACTAATGAAGACAGGGTTTAAAATAGAAGCAGCGGGTCTCACCACGATGCTACACTCGCCTGCTGTTGCTCCCCGCTTTCTCGCTAATCACACGTTATCTCCCATCCTGACTTCTGGACCAGATCCCCTCTGAGTTCAAGGCGGGAATATGAAGAAACAGACTAAGGGCGCACACTTCACCCCCGGTCTCTTTGTCCTCAGCCTGGGGCCACTCGCGATTACAGTCAGTACCGGGCGGCTCTGCCGGGTAAGAAAACTTGACCTGAGTTACAAACCAAGCATCGGAAGGTTCACTTCTCGCATCCACACAACCTGATCTTGAAATGAATGTTTCCCTTTTTAAAAGATCTGTGTCTCCAATCATAAAGCAAACACTCCTTCCATAGGAGAATCAGTCCAAAAAGGGATACAATCCAGAGTCATCAATCTCCATTTTCAAGATTGATTGTGTCTAACTGCAGAGCCTGCAGTGACCGTAACGCCCTGAAATTCATCCCGCCCCTCGGGTTAGATGTCGTTCTTCCCGTCTCTGCACTGTTCTCAGAAAACTGATGCTTTACTTCTACGGCTATTGTCTTCTTTCAAAACGATGAGTGGGGAAAGAAAGACTATCTTTTGTCTTAGGCATGCTTGTGAATTTTGAGCTTGCTGCTAAAAGCACACAGGCCTGGATGCTTGATTTCTTTCCCCAGAAATTATAAAACATTTAGGGACTCCTGGGGCAAGTTAATCATAAAATATTCAGCAACATCTGTGTCATATTTACTGACAAAGTAGATCCAGAAAATATGGCGCCTGGATCGCAGGCCGTCCGGCGTCACGTGGTGGATCGTTAGCCAACGGCTGAAGGCACTGCTTTATGGTCTCTCTCTCTCTCTCTTCTTGCTTTCTCTTTCCCCCCTTGCTCCCCTCCTCCCCCTCTGGCAGCCTTTCTCTCCAGCTCCTTACACGCATGCGCCACCAGTGTACGCGGAGGAGCAGGTTCCCACTCACTTTCCCTGAGCTAAGTGATTTCTAACAGGAGGGCTGGTCATAGCGGTGGGATTGCAATACCTGCCTCAGGAATTACACAGGTGAGTCTCTGGATTCCAGACACACAAGCAACATACATACCTGTGTGCAGAAGCTTCCGATCACTTTACGCAGCCACAGACAGGACTCCCCAGAATTCCAGAAAGCACAGCAGGCTACCGCTCAGGACATAGTTTTTATGAGGCAGAATGTTGATAAATACACAATTCGCACCTTCTGCTGGGCCCTGCGCAAGGCTCGGCCTCCATGTGTGGGTACTTCTGCCACCCCCAGTTTTGTATGGGGTGGGCTTCCGTGGAGAGAGGGACACTGCATCCACGTGGAGAGCTGCAAGAGTTCGGAGCTGAATTCCTGGCACAGGATTCTGGCCCATAGCCCCTGTTCGCTTGGTTCTCACTCCAAATCTGCTTATTTTGGATAGTTCCTCCGGAAGTTATCACATATCCCTTTCAGAAACGCATAGATTAGATACTTGATAAGTAGAATGACCACACATCTTGTCTATTTTCCATAGTCCTAATTTACACCCAATATCCTTAATATCCTGGCTGTTTTATTAATGACAAAATCTTTCACTTCAAAGTGTCCCTGTTTGGGATGTACATTATACAGATCCTTCTTCAAGATTTAACGGAACTTTTTTTTAGTTTTTTGAGACAGGATCCCACTTTGTAGTTCAGGCTAATCCTGAACTCAGCCTCGAACTCAGCAATCCTCCTGCCTCTGCATCCTGAGTGCTGGGATTACAGGTGTGAGCCACCGTGCCAGGCACTGTGATATGTGGTCATGAGTCACCCTGCCTGGCACTGTTGTATGTAGTTACTGGGAATGGAACCCAGGACACTGCACTTGCAAGGCAGACACCAGAACCACTGAGCTAAACCCTCGGCCGATTTAATGGAATTTTAAACATTCTTATTGAAAATTTCAGGGGCTTCACAAAAGAAGACTCAAGGATCTTCACAAAATCTTCCCAACTATTTATTTCTCATTTCTCAACTGCAAAGTCACACAGCTTTCTTCCTGTCATGCTCTGCCTCCTCCAAGGCATCCATAAAGACCCCTTGTCATGCCATCCACCCTCCCCTATGGGTGCCACCACCAAGGTCTGGCACAGCAGCGCCCGCACTAACCCCACTTCTGCATATTAAAAGCACAGGGTCACACGTACTTCCTGATGCCACACTTGGGCAAAGCCTCAGAAGCAAAGTTAACTCAGGGTCCCAACAACTCCACTTGCTAGCATAACATCTATTCTCACTGTCTGTTGTCCCTATTGATTAAGCCTCCATTTGCTTCTTAGCCTACCATCTTTTAGGATACTTGAATTTTTTTTTGAATGTTACTGCAACATTTAAAAATTAGATTTCATACAAAGCCAGTAATATGCCATGTGAAAGAGCAGAATATTTAATATTTTATTTTAACAATTTTATAAGTAGCTGTTAAATATAGCCATTATTTTAAAAACATCTAAACATGTACCTGAATAAATTCTATTAAAAGCAAAGACAATAATTACATTGTGCTAATTGTTCTACAATACCATAAGCATATTAAAATTATTAGAATTGTATAGTTGAACTATGTGAAGGGTGAATTTTCACACCACTTAGATGATATCCCAATAAAACTTTTAAAATTTTAAGATAATACTCAAAACTCACCACTTGCTAATCATTTTATTATAATGTACTACAATCTAGCTTTTTTTAAATTTTTTAATCTTTATTGGTACATTACATATACGCATCATGATTGCACTCCATAATGGGATTTGTACCAGTATAAGATACAACTTAATTCTCATTTCTTCCCTTAGCCCTACCCACCCTACCACCCCCCCATATACATAAAATTTGTTTACTTACTTTTTTGTTACAATCTCATCATTTTCCCCCTTCTCCCTGCTTTACATTGAGCATTTTCTATTTCACAGTGTATATCATACAATTCTAAGACTCATTTACATCTTTATTTTCTCATACCAGAGAAAAGATGCGACATGTACCTATCTGTGCCCTGTTTATTTCACTTATGAGGATATCCTCAAGGTATGTCCATTTAAGTAGAAATGATTCAAGCTCATCATTTTTTATGGCAGAGTAATACTCCATTCTGTAGAAGAACCACAGCTTTTTTATCCAGTCTCCAGTTGATGGACACTTGGGTTGTTTCCAAGATGTAGCAATCACAGATTGGGCTGCTATAAACATGGGTGCACATATGTCACTGTGATATGAGTCTTTTAATTCTTGTGTGTATATAGCTAGCAGGGCAATAGCCAGGTCAAATGGGACCTCCAATCCTAGCTTTTTGAGGAATCTCCACACTGATCTCCACAGGGGTTGTATGAGTCCACAGTCCCACCAACAGTGGAGAAGGGTTCCTTCTTCTCCGCAGCCTCGCCAACATTTGCCTTTGTTTTGTTTTGTTTTACCCTGGGGATTAAACCTAAGGCCTTCAAAGTGCATGACATCTCCAGCTCTTTATTTTTTATTTGAGACAGGGTCTCACTAAGTCACTAACGGTTAGGCTCAGATTTGTGATCTTCCAGCCTCAGCCTTCCAGGTATCCCAGGTGCTCACCACTTCACCCACTTTATATCTACCTTAGCTTCAGGGCAGAAATATCATCTAATCGAATTCTACTACACATCTCCTCCCAAACCCTCATAACAGCCCTTTTGTGACTTGAACTAATCCATGATGAGAATTTGACATCAGAGAAACAGGAAAGCACTATGAAATCTGGGCTTGCTTCATTGCATGCCTGGACAAAAAAAAAAAAACTAGCAGAATCATTATGAAAAACCTGTACAGAGATTCTTTTAAAAATTAAAATCACAAATTCCATTCAACCCAGCAAGTCTCCTGCCAAGTATCTCCCCAAAAGAGTTAACAACATCATATTACAATGACACATACATGTTCATATTTAGCTAAATCTTGGAAGTGGCCGGTATATCCACCAGCACAAAAGTAGATAAAGAAAATTTGGTATTTACACACAATGAAGTACTAGTCTGACATAAGTAGGATAAACTTGAGTCATTTGTAGGAAAATGGGTGTACTGTGAGACTATAATGTTTTTAAATAAATCACACACAGGGGCTGGGGATTTAGCTCCGTGGTTCCTGCGCCTGTCTTACAAGCACAAGGGCCTGAGTTCAATCCCCAATAACCACATACTGTCCTGGGCCTGGAGACTCATCCCATCAGCAATCACTCAACCACATACCACAGTGCCTGGCAAGGTGGCTCACGCCTGTAATCCCAGCACTCGCAAGGCAGAGGCAGGAGGATTGCTGTGATGTCAGTTTGAGGCTGAGCTCAGGGCCAGCCTGAACTACAAAGCGAGACCCTGTCTCAAAAAATAAATAAATAAATAAATCACATACACAAGCTTAAATATTGCATGGTTTCTCATATATGAGAAATCCAAAATATAAATGAAGAGCGAAGTAATAAATAACATGAAAAAGGGAGCTAGATCCTTTACATAAAGGAAGAGGACTAAAATATAGAAGGAGGGAGAAGGAAAGCAAAAGGAAAGGGGATAAAAAAAGAAATTAAGATGTGGTATGTACATGTCCCAACTCACCACAAGGAATGTACCCATTATGTACTGCAAACTAATATTAATTAAAAAAATAAGAATAAAAAAAGAAAATGGGGGAAGAAAGCAATTAGGCACGGTGGTGCACACCTGTGATCTCAGCTACAGAGGAGACTGAAGAAGGAGAAGCAAAAGTCTGAAGCCAGACTGACAACTTAGCAAGCCCTTCTCTCAAAATAATTTCTTTAAAAGGCCAAGGGCATCACTTAGAGGTGGATCACTTGTCCAACATGAGAGAAGCCCCAAGGTTGAGCCTTAGTGTGGCAAATAAACAAAAGAGCGAGGAAGGAAGTGCCAATGATGCAGATTAACTTAACTGTACTATGCCTTCTGTCTTTGCACTGATGACATAAAAGTGCAGAGCCGGTCTTCTAGTGTTTGAAACTATCCCAATTCAGAAGAAGTATTCATGCTATTGATGAATAGGAGCAGTTGTATGAATGTTAGTTGGCATTTTCGTTTGTCATAATGAAACAATGAAGGTGAAACAGCAAAGATGTATCTCTGTACCTTCACAACTAAGCTTGTTATCCATTTGTGGTTACGTGAGCTGTTGGGCAGGTACACCGTCCCGACCTTATGCCCACTCCCCATCAGCTCCTATTGTTTCACACTCAGCTTCTCATGTCCTGACCTCCCTGACTCCCATAGGCTTCTGAGCTTACACCCTCTCTTGTCGTCCCGCTCCTTGCGATTCCAACAGTAGACTGTAAAATTGACCTGATTATGGATAAGTGAAACAGATGCTGACAGTACTGTTTCCTGTGGTACATGAAAAGCCCTCAGAGACACCCACAACCTAACCCATTGCAGGTAGCCTCAAGAAGCTAGAGAAAGCAAAGAAATAAACTTCTCAGGAGCCTCAGAAGGAACACAGCCCTCTTGGCACTGATTTTATTCCCCTATGACTCATTTTAGACTCCTGACCCTAGAACTGTAAAATAATTATAAGACCATAAATTTGTGTTCTTTTAAACTATAAAGTGTAGGGAATTTGATTCAGCAGGAATGGGTAACTAATGTGTCCACCATTAACATGTCCCTTAACGTATATTCTCCTTCTGCCCCAACTCTCTTCTTTCCCAACCAACCATATCCCCACAGGAAGTTTTGTAATAAGACTCTTCAAACTAAGAACTGCCTTTTTTGCTTAGAATATTGATTTGGCATCTAAGATGAATAGAAATTCAGGCAAAATCAATCAGGGAGCCCAACCTTCAGACAACTCCCATCCCTTGATTTATTGGTATTGTTCCATATGCACTTTGCTCTCACTCAGAAAGAAGTATGGGGGAACCAGAGCAGTTTATGCAAATAAACCCCAACTTCCATCCAATCCGGTGGTACATCATCCCTCCTAATTTTTTCCTTTTTGCCATTCCAGTTTTCATTCCTTGTCTTCCCTCCCACTTTGTCTTCACAGGTCACCAATCTGGTGTTTGAGCTCCTGGTTAATGCTGTCATTTCCTAAATGCCATCTAAATGTTCCTTCCTGCTACAGTATCTCCATGGGCTGATAACTCAGTTAAAACTCCCCTTGCACTAATCCTGTACCCTCTTCCTATTTAACAGGAAGTGTGCTTCCTGCAAGGCCGTGGCCCAATCTCAACTTGGCAACAAAGAATTTAAGTACCTATAGACCATGAAAATGAAGAGGACTCTGTCTTCTTTGTTAATGGAGAAGTCACGTTCACATTTTTCTAAATAAAAACAATGGAAGTAAGAGTACCACTCTGTACATTAAACACATCATTTGCCTGTAACATAATTAAGCTACAGAGTTTCCCTGCCATCAAGATCACAGAATAGTCTAGAATGTTCCCCAAACTCTTCTGCTCAGAAGCAGAACTTTCAAAGATGATTAGGGGGTGATTGAAGCTGTGAAATTGGGCAGAATGGAGCACATTTGAAAAAGAGATGAAAAAGAAAATTACAGAGGAAAACACAAGTATTACATTGTATATATTCCAAAATGATATGTATTTGTATTTGCATTGCTTATTCTCTTTAATCTAAAATGGGATCATATGTCATATTTTAATCTCCAGCTTACTTTTTTACTTAGCAATCTATCTGTACACTTCCTCCATTATAAATTGAACTGTATATTTCATATTGTGTTATCTCTCCTACTATACTTAAATACTTATGAGGGCAGGATTCCTTCAGTCTCAGTTTAAAGATAAAAAAATAATCGAAGTGGCTAGAATGGTCAAAGATAGGAGAGCTTCAGTACCCTTACACATTACTAAAGAAAATGACCAAACCATACTTCAGAACAAGTTAGCAGGAGCAGTGTGTCCCTTCAACTATGCATAAACTTTGACATAACAGTTTGTGGTACAGATCTCTGAATAAAAATAATTGCAAGAATATAAGAATCTATGGGGCTGTGGATTTAGCTCAGTGTTTCTGGTGCCTGCCTTGCAAGCACAAGGTCCCAAGTTTGATTCCAATAACTACATACAACAATCCCAGGCATGGAGACTCATGCCCACCAGCAATCAGTACCACATACCACAGTGCTGGGCATGGTGGTTCATGCTTGTAATCCTAGAACTTAGGGGGCAGAGGCAGCAAGACTGCTTGCTGAGTTTGAGGATGAGTTTAGGAACCATGAGATCCTGTCTCAAAAAACTAATAAAAAGAATAGAAGAATCTAAATGGTCATAATCAGAAGATAAATAAAACATAATAGAATGTTATGCAGCTATAAAATTTGAATTACAAATGTTTTATGGTTCTTTTGATTTGTTAATATATTTAATGAAAAGAAGTATAAGCTCCCCAATGTTCTTATAAGATTGGGCCTTGTGATTATAGGTAATGTTATCACACTTGTCTGCATTTCTTTTTTTCCCCACAATTCGCCTACATTGCTTTTTTCAATCTGTGAGGAGCCCAGAACTGGCCGTGGATATTTTAAAATGTATTGGTACGTATGTAGCACACTGTGTGGACAACACATCCTAATTCCTTCTTTATCACCTTTCCTGTTCCTCTCTCTGCTTCTCCTATCTTTGTCCCTTTCCTTTTCTCCACACATCTGCAGTGCACAGTGAGACGGAGGACGGGCAGGGAGCAGAGGCACAGCGCATAAATAAAGGACCTGGGACATGTTCTGTACACGCACTGATTCCACACAAGCACACTTGGCTTCTTGTACTAAAAAGATTTTCTAAACATAATTTTCAAAGGAAAAAGGGGGAGCTTCCCATCCCAGAATGTATTTTGGTCATGCTTTCTCCCAATCAACTACAAAACAGCTGTATTTCCCTTAATTGCTGCTCCTCCCCATGGCTCTTTCCTCTGGTGCATATGTCATGTGGATTCGTGGTGGATTCGCAATTACTCATCCTCTCCCCGGCACATCTATTATTTTCATCCCAGCTCCGGTAGGTGTGTGTCCTATGGCAACAACAGAGAAGCAATGAAGCAACTCATCAACACTGCGACAGTGTCAAATGGAAAATAAAAGAGTAAGTTGAAAGCAAGAGTAATTTGGAGCGGATATACCCAGAATTTCAGCTTTCACACTGGGGACAAAATTGTAATTGCGATCACTGTCCGTGTTAGGAAAAACAAAGAACTTG